>JAKSZP010005802.1:0-60650 GCA_022478985.1 Massospora cicadina | reverse complement strand
TTGGTTGTAGCTGAACCTGCAATAGTGCTTCCCAATGCCAATTATAACACATAAATTGGAACTAGTTTTCTGAGGACCTATGGGATCTTGTGGGATTTAAAGAAAACATCTTGACGATATTGTGCAATCACTCCCAATTTACTACTGTCATGACAACATGAAGCCCACTAACCATCGCAAAAACTTTATTAATATATTATGACAATGGGATAAATCAGTGGGATATATTCACCGGGAAAATTAAAGCCGCCCCATATTAACTGCCATAAACGAAAATTGAAAAATACCTCTATGAGTGAATAAGGATGCGACAATTTCCAGGCCATCAACTGATTATGAGGACTGGGACTACGCTTTACATTCCAGAAAGACTATATGTGAAGGTCATACCCCCTTGGAATTGTTCTCGAGTGGAACCTAGTGTAGCGCCTGGAATACTTATACCAGGGCACGGGGAATGTGATGTCCTATTAGCAAATTTGACCAGACGAATTATTAAGGTCAAGAAATATCAAGTAGTTGCATTCATGCATCTAATTCTGAGGGATGAGTTAAAATCAGCTATTGAATTTGGCGATTTATCTGAGTTTGGTTAACTGACTGAGGGCTTAGGCACATGCTGCAATTCCACAAGAGTCGTTTACTGGATTATCAGAACAACATAAGGATGAAGCACTGAAGTTGTTTGAATGATAATACAAAATTTTTCCAAAGATGACCAAGATTTAAGATGTGCAAAAGGAGTATAGCATTTTGTCAACACCAGAGACCATATACCTATTAGAATGAGGCCAATCCGGCGCCCCCAGGCTAGTGACAAAGTAGTCAGAGAAGGGTAGAAAAATTGCTGAAAAGTGGAATGATTGTGTTTTCAAAAAGCCCATGGGCCAGCCCAGTTTTGATCATGAAGGAAAAAGACAGCAGCAATCAAGTTGTAATTGATTATTATTGCCTCAATGCCATTAAAAATGATTTGTATCTATTGCCCAAAATTGACAATGCCCTGGACCGTCTGTGAGGAGCAAAGTATATTACTGCAATAGACCTTATTTTTGGATACTGGAAAATTGAACTGCTTCAAGAGGAGCAGGAGAAGTGCGCAATGATTGCTGCGCAAGGGCTTTTTCGAGTGACACACATGCCATAGAGGCTTTGCAATGCGCTGGTGACCTTTCAGCGCACAATTGACACAATTTTGGGGGACCTTAAATTATCCTGCATACTGGTGTGCCTGGATGATATCAATGTCTTTTTGATAAAGTTTTCTGAACATCTGAAGCACCTTGAAAAAGTGTTCAGACGGCTGTTGATGGTCAATCTGAAGATAAAACCTAGAAAATATAAATTCTTTAAAGAACAATTAGAATACCTTGGGTTCTTTATTGATTCAAAAGGCTTGCGGTTTAACCTCAAAAGGTGGAGGCGATTAAAGATATGCAAGCTCCAATGAGTTTGAGGGATGTTCAAGTATTCTTAGGCATGATAGGATACTATCGAAGATTTGTAGAAGGGTTTGCAAGTATTTCTGAGCCCCTATTCCGTTTACTACAAGGAGGAGATCGTTTTTGATGGAAGATGAGTGCCAGCAAGCCTTTAAGACTTTAAAACCACAATGAGTACGGCGCCTGTCCTGATATCCAGATTTCAGCAGGTCTTTTATCATATAAACTGATGCCTTGTTGACTGCAATTGAGGTTTTGCTATCCCAGATTGGGGATGACGGCAAGAAGCATCCAGTCTCTTATTTCAGCAAGATGCTGATAAGCATGAGCATAATTATACGATGACTGAGCAATAGTGTTTGGCTGTCATCTATGATTGTAAACAATTTTGGGTGTACATTCATGGCACCAAGTTTCAAGTAGTGATGGATCACAGCTCATTACAATGGCTCCACAATATTAAGAAGTCTGAGGGACATTTACCCGCTGGGCTCTGAAACACAGGCATACAATTATGAAATTATTCATAGAGCTGGATCGGCCTATCAAAATGCAGACGGACTATTGTGACTTCCTATTGTAGATTTCCTGAGCATTTTGATCAATGAGCTTCATGAAAAAATAATACTCAAAAGTATGGGGACGAGCTGCCTGAAGTATAAAAAGTGATTAAAAAGCATTAACCAAAACCAAATATTGGAATGGAGTTTTATACAAGCTCAAGCCTGAGAGGCAGCGTAGAATTTTCCCAAAACCTTCAGACCAAATGGAAATTACACAAGCCCACAAGGCCTTTGGACAAGGACTGACTAAAATGCTAGAATTAATTTAATCTAGTTACTATTGGGATTCCATGCGATTTGATATCCTAGATATACTTGATAAATGCCATTCATGCCAAATTGCAAAGCCTATGAAGTCAGATGTAAAATATCGTTTGATCAAACCTGACTGGCCCTGGAATACCATGCCAATTGATGTAGTTGGCCCTTTTCCTGTGAGTAGCCTAGGCAACAAATAAATAATTGTTGCTATCAACCATCTGACAAAATGGGTGGAAGCAAAAGGAATTTATGATGTCAGGGCATTTGACAACTGCCAAGTTTATTATTGATAGTATTTTTTATAATCATTAATGCCCTCAGAAGATCTTGATGGATAACAGAACAAATTTTACTTCCCAGATGGTGCAACGGTTGAAAAAGTTGATGTCCATCAAGGGAGTGTTGTCAACGCTGTACCATCATGAGACTAATGGTATGGTAGAACGAGTGAATGGCATTCTAGTTGGCATATTGCGCAAAAATGCAGCCGTGACGCCTTCACAATGGGCTACTTCCATTAGTGCTATGGTATATGTGTACAATATTGGACATCACACCAGCATGGGCCACTCTCCATTTTGACTTCTGTATGGTAGACAGCCCGCTCTACCTCCGTTATTATATTTAGTAGTCAGTTCAACTGAGGAAATTGGCCCAAAAGTTATGTTAGCAAATAGCAAAGACCTTAGTCAAGTTGCAATCTGAAGCCTATCAGAACATGAATAGTCAAATACTAGTCAGAAGAGCTATAACGATTCTAAATGAGCTACGATGTCTAAGTTCAAGGAAGGAGACTTAGTAGTATATGTGACACTTATAGCGCAGGCAGCACGCACAAGCTGGTCTCGCTTTGGAAAGGTCCATTTATTATATTGGAGAAATCATCCAAAGATGTATATACCATTAAGGATCAAGGCAGCTGAGTTGTGAATCAGTACATGCTATGTTCCTTGATCTGAATTATAAAGAATAAAAGCATAATAAATAATAAAAAAATAAAAAACATAATAAACTATAATAAAATAAAAAGATAAAAAATAGATCCTATACACAGGAAAAGAAACTTCAACAATTAAGAACATAATAATTTAGTTCATAGATTCCGAGGCCTCATTATCACTGGGGCTGGATAACCCTTCTTTAGGAGGGGGGGATAGTGAGAGCGAACCAGGGAAGCCTGTTGTCAGACATTTGACCCCCCAGCTTTCAGATAATAATGTTATGGGTCAAAAATGGCAGAAAAGGGGAATTTTTGGTAATTTACTGTTCCCCAATACTGCTAATGTCGAATCAAAGACTAATAATGAATTAATCAGCCAAAAGATTCTGGCCAATTCTCAGTGGAACCCCACAAGTTGGGATAACTCTAGTTCAGATACCTCACGGGCAATTAACATGAATAATAGAATTTGTATTACTCTGACTTTGTGGCAGACTCTGGGGCGTCCATCAGATGGATCTCCCCCAGCCCATACCAGTCCCATTCAAGAACCTACACGGGGACCACCTCCTTTTATAGGCGTGGCTGGGGTACCCCAAAGTGCAATATTTTTGTGAAAGGGGATTGGCTCAAATATATTAAGTCATTACTCCACGGTTACATTTTGCCACACAGTTACATTTTGCCCCATGGTTACATTTTGCCCCAAAATGAGTCCCCATTCATCGTTCAACCTAAGTGAAGCGAGTTTTCCAAGCTTCAAAAAATTGAATTTTAATATTTCCTTATTTGGAATGTAACAAGCCGTTCCAACTTGCAATGAATTCCCTTTGACACTCAATTCAGTTTACATACTGATTGGTCAGATATTAAAAGGGACGTTTACTACCTTTTACCCCAGAACGCTTAATAAAATACTTAATAAACCCCATTATATATGTTTTTAAAAATTTAAGTTTTTTTTATTAAATTAGTGTATAACTCCCCTGTTGTTGGATTTTGGTACACCAAGCACTAAGTGAGCATCTCCCAAGGCCCAAATCCAACAAGTGGTGCTCTCTACAGGGGTCCCTGTATACCACAAAACCTAATTACTATGAAAGTATTCTGGGACCAAGACTGGCTGCTTTGGAAAACCAATTAGCCAGTGCGTTGGCTCGCCTCAAAAGTCTTGAGCAGCTCTCACAAGGCCCTTATAGGCCCTCCTCTATTATTCCTAAACTACTGTTAAAAGAAAAGTTTATGCTTGGTGAGGGCATTATTGCCTCCTTCCTTTATGTTTATGAGTCTGCAATGGAAGGAGCGACTGACTTACAAAAAACCAAGTTTATCCTTCCCTGCTTAAGTCAGATGGCTCAGGAGATCATGGTTCCTCAAATGGCTATGCTTACCACCTGGACGGAGGTTAAACAAGCGCTGATTGACGAGTTTGGTTCAAAGCAGGGTTTATAACGATAAAAACAGGCTTTATGTGCCTTAGCCTGAAAAGAGGAAGAATTGATCCCCTCACTTGTTGAGCGATTCTATAGCAAATCTTAACCTATGTTGCTGGTCAAACTTCTCCCTCTAGATGATGTTATTGCAGCTATCTTGGCTATCTTGGCATCTTACCCTTTTTAGCAATGCATATCTCCGCAGTCAAGCATACCTTAAAAATGGTACAGGATATCGAAGAGGCAATACTAGCAGTAGCTGGTTTTTATGAACCTGAACTTCTGCAAAAAGTACTAAAGTGGAAGCGACCCTTTCAACCTCTTCTATGGATGTGTCTCTCTGGAACCCAGCTGCTGCAGAGCTGCAACGACCTAATAATCCTCCACCATGTGAGGATAGCCAGAAACTATTGGCAGTTATGGGGCAGCGCTCCCCCCAGCTTCAGGTTCAAAAGCTCAGCCAGTGAAGGCAGATATAACTTTGCCTGGTTCCCCTCTTGTCAATAAGTATACTAAGGTGGATAAAGTATCACATACATCTAAGCCGCTGCCTCAAATCCCCTCATCCTCAACTCAGGTTGCCCCTAGTTCACAGCCTGATTCATGGGGCCGCCCAAGCTGGTCACTTCTACGGCAAAAGTTAACCCCATTACACTTCCAACGCCTCCCCCAAAAGTTGGTACAGCCGCGATGCTCCCTTCAAAAGTTAAAAGGGTAGATGAGAGCGACAAAGTCCTCCCCTGTGAGGAGACTAAGCCAGTTTCTCATCCCCTCTAAGCATTTCGTCGAGGTGCATTGATAATCCCTCTGATGATGAGTCTGAATGGGGTGAAAAATGTGGGGTATTATGTTTTGGGAGCTCCAATGAAAGTGCAGGTTCCAGATAGGTTGAGTCCAGAGAGAATTAACATAGCCATTATACCACACTGAACCTATCTTCAACAGTTGTTAAGGTTTTCAGAGGTGATTGATACCTCTAGTGATGCTGATCAGCTTATTGGTTCAGTGATCTGATCCACCCATCAGGTTCATACCCTCCAATCTATTAGAGATAACTACCCTGCGATGGCTCAGCGCCTTGCCTCCACTCTTCGGTTGGAGGAGGTTCTCACACTCCCCCTTACCTTTGGTAACACAATAATTAAGGTAAAGGTTGTCATCAATAAGGTGCGCTTTCTAGCCATCCTAAATATGGGTGCACCAGTGAATTTGGTCTCATCAAAGCTTATTAACAAAATTAAATTGGCGGATGACCTGGACTATTCACAAGAGTTTGTAACTGCTGGGCCTAATAACATGTGAGCTATTAGAGCCTACTCTTCTTTACCCATATGTATCGGAAAATTCCTACTGGCTGCCCCCACTGTGGCATTAACCAATATCGCCTACGACCTACTCATTGGCACGCAATTTATGATTGAGTATGATGGAATCATCAATATGAAACAGGGATCTCTCTCCCTTCTAATCTATGAAGTTCCTCTAGTCTTTACAAACGATGAGCCTAAGAAGAAGGAATATACATGCATAGTTGAATATACTTCTTCTGCCCTCATCCTTACTTATAGCACATCGGCAGAAACACTAAAAGCTGCCTGACTCTGTCAATGGTTTAGAGGGCATTCCATTGTATGCATAAGAGAAGGTAATAGTCAAAGCAGGTGAATAAAAGGTGATAGACACCAAAATTCTATGTAAATCCCATGCAACTGCCAACTGCACTTAACAAGCATTGATGGAATAAGCTGTTGGATTTTTGCCCATATTCCCAGCTGGATAGGTTACCAGGGATTGCTAGGGGATGATTCCCTAATTCAAGGTGAATTGGATATCAGTTGACCCTAATTTTTGGGGGTAACTATGTTCATGGGATTTTAGGTTATTTGCCTGGTCAGATCTATCAAGGATTGATTTGAATGAATACTTAAGATCTCGTCAGGCGTAGTTACCAACGAAATAGGGAATCTGATAGTTGATTGACTATTAGGCGTACCAATTGGGATTGGTTGGGTTTCATCACTAACTAATTGGAATTTAAGGAGTAAGTTGTGAGGCGAGTGATTCCACCTGCAACTAGCAAATTGATGAGTTGGTTTGCAACCTGCCTTAATGGGTAACAAGTCCCATTACCTAAGCAGGTCGCTTGCCAAATATAGTTGGTTCACTTGTATTGAGAGGAAAACGTTAGGTACATGTTTTCCAA
Source organism: Massospora cicadina (assembly GCA_022478985.1). Classification (NCBI taxonomy): domain Eukaryota; kingdom Fungi; phylum Entomophthoromycota; class Entomophthoromycetes; order Entomophthorales; family Entomophthoraceae; genus Massospora; species Massospora cicadina. The sequence continues at coordinate 53,808 of JAKSZP010005802.1, read as the reverse complement.
CTCTTTCCCATTTTAGGTCTTGAGGATGTCCAACGATGGAATCCTATCCAGGATGGGGAAGACCATCGCTTCTGAGATGAGGATGGGTGATTCAATGGCAATGGCTGCCATTTCATTGAGGAGGTGCCAACCAAGGGTTGGGTGCCAAAAACCCACTATAAATTTCCTATAATTCAATATTAAATGATCATAATTTTCCAGATCATAATTATCTATATCACAAATTATCAGATCACTTTTACTAGATATTAGCTTAGTAAACTTTATCAGGAACCATTTGTTCTATTCATTATCAGGGTTATTATTGCTGTGCGTGATAATTGGGAGACTCTTTAAGATAAAGAGTAAGGATCTGAGCGGGGATCCAGAGAAGAAGCTGGAATAAATTGGGGATTGCTGCCGACTGTGTTTCAAACCAGAGAAACTGTAAATGGGGATCTAAGAGTAGATTGAGTTAGGTGGTATGAGAGAATGAATCCCTATTTAAGACATCATAATTATTTATCAAGAAGATACTGGCTGAGCGTTGGACCAAAACCTAATAATTCCATTCAACTGCAGATAATAGTCGCCATACTATTATCAAACGATTATATCAACTACTATACAACGTGGAGAATTGAAAAACCCTGAACCTATGCAAATAATATATTTATTGGGGTTATTGGTCAAGTATAATCAGATATCCTATAAATTTTTACAAAGTGGTGCTCACTACAGGGGTGTAGTTGAGTATAATGAATTAGAACTTGATGTCATATGAAGATGTTTCCAATTCCAGAAATAAGTTAGTGAGGAAAGTAACATTAATGAAAACAGAACATGAAGTGGATCACGTTCTATTGCATTCACCCAGCTCAGAAGTGGAGCTCCGAGTGAAGCAAATTGAGGATACTCACAATTGGGAAAAGGAATTGCATTCTAGATATGGAACTATCTATTGCTGCAAGAAAACATGTTCCACCCAACATTTACCTGAGATGAAGAGGATCAATAGGGCCAACTCACTTTGAAATTGGGTCCACTTGAATTAGTCCCAAGGAACAGCAGGATCAACTCAGGTGAAATTGGGTCCTCTCTAAATAGTCCTGAGGAGTGAGTGTTTAGATGAGGCATTGGTCGAAATAGGAAGCAGTCAATAGAGTATTGAATTGCCATACCATGGAAGATATGAAGTCAAAACAGGAAACGATTGATCTAAGATAGTGGAGAGAATCGTTTGACTTAATAACACTCAACCAATGATCAGAAATTGCTGGAGATGAGTTCATCAATTCAAGATGAAAATTGGATAAAACTAATGAGGCCAGATAAATCTGTGTAATTAAGGGATCGTTTACAGATCCACCAGTAGATAAATTTCCTACGTTTTGAATGGCCACGAAGGCCAAAAATCGTTTTAAGGATAAAAATGATCTATACAATCAAACGGATCTGTTGACTAATGAGATACAAAGATTTAAGCATCAGTTGCCGAGATATGAGATGAAACTAGGACCTGTTGGATGAATAACCAGTTGGGATTGAAGGCCTAATGAATGAAAATATTCGAGATTATTGCCAAAGTCAGCAAGTGTAGCCTATACATGAAGAGACAGCTCTGCTAGGCGTATTAGAAGAAGTTCAATACTAAGAAATTGGAAGTATTGGACCTAAGAAAAAAAAAATATTTGCAATGTTCCCAGAGGACCTCTGAACCATTAAGTGGTTATGTCCTGAGATCTTGGTCAAGTCCTAGAAGAGGACCACTGAACCAAACAGATGGTTAAATCTTATGAGGATAGGTTTTTGAACCATAATAACTGGTTGGTCAGAGTATACATAGGACCCAGTTTGATGAAAGAGAAAAGAAGGACCTCTGAACCTTTTTTGTAGGTTACAAGTCCCATTGCAAAAGAAAAATACAAAAAATATGTAAAAAGATATAAAATATTAAATACCAATTTTTATGGTCCATGATTTTCAGACCATGATGAGATGTGATTGCTGGCATGGGTTGCTGAGGGTATAAATCTATTAGAAGATTAAGTTATAGAACAAATGGCTGTGCTGAAGAGTGTCCAAGATATCCAAGTGTTCCTTGGAATGGTCAGATACTATATAAGATGTATTCAGGATTTTGCTAGAATTGCTGATCCCTTATTCCATCTGTTGAAGAATCTGAAGAAAGGATTCGTATGGAATGAAGAAGCACAGAAATGCTTTGATGAGTTATGCCAGTACTTGATAGATTCTCTAATTTTGAAATATCAAAATTTTAATTGGGAATTTATTATACAAACCAATGCTTCATTAACAGTTTTTGGCGCCATATTAAGCCAAGTAGATGTACTTGGGGACAAACATCCAGTGGCGTATGTGAGCCAGACACTCTCAATCATTGAGAGGAACTACACTGTAACTGAGCAGTAACGCCTTGCAGTCATTTACACCTGTAAGCAGTTTTGGGTGTACATCCTTAGAACACACTTCAAAGTGGTGATGGACCACTCCTCATTACATTGGCCTCACAATTTGAGAGAACCAGAAGGGTGACTGGCCCAATGGGCATTGAAGTTGCAGGCTTACAATTATGAGATTATCCACTGAGCAGGGGCTTCTCACCAGAATGCACATGGCTTATTGCAGTTACTAATGGTCCAGATGGTATACCATCAGGTGGATGAGATTTTACAGAGAATATTTGACGGAGAAATTGGGAATGAGCCCTGATAAATCCAAGGTGCACTTTAAAAAGCAATGGAAAACACTGAGACCATGGATGGACAAGTTTTAAAGATGATTAATGGGAAGCAGTTACTATTCCCAAAAGTTGGAAAGAGAAGCTATCGTTCAAGCTGCTCATAAGGTTGTTGGGAATGGAGGCCTGAGAAAAATGACTGACCATATTTTCCATTACTACTACTGGGAGTCAATCAACTATGATGTCGCTGACTATCTGACTTGCTGTGTATAGTGCCAGTTTCACAAGCCACATAAGAATAAGACTGTATACTGACTGGTCCACACTGGATTTGCTTGGCATATGGTATCCATTGATGTGATGTGACCACTGATGATGAGCACAGGGGGAATCAAGTACATAATAGTTGTGATCAATCATCTGACAAGATGGGTTGAGACGAAGGCCCTGGTGAAAGTAGATGCTACCAGCACTGCGAAGTTCATCCTAGATCAATTAGCATATTACATGGATTCCCGCAGGTCCTGCTGAGTGACCATGGGACAAACTTCACATCTCATGTGATCCTGTGGTTAAAAGAGATAATGGGGATCTGAGGAGTCATGTCTGTACCCTACCAGCTGGAGATGAACGGACTGGTGGAACGAGTTAATGGGACACTGGCTGTGACACTGAGGAAGCTAATCGCAGGAAGAACTTCCACATGTGAAATGTACCTGAGTTTGGTGACGTTCGCATCTGATATTAGTCATCATATGGCAATGGGAAAAATGCCAGTTTGAATTGCTATATAGGAGAAAGGCTGTGTTGCCGCCAATTTTATATTTGGTGGTGTAACTAACATCAGGGATGAGTGCTGAGCAGTACCTGAACTAACTGATGAATACCTTGATCAAAATGCAATTGCAAGCATTCAATAATACTTTGAAGAAAAGGATACAAGCAAAAATGATGGATGATAAGAACTGACCAGCCTTATAAGAATACCAAATAGGCGAAAGAGTTGCCTATTGCAATATGCATGGTTTCAGGAGAAGAAACAAATTGGATGCATTGTGGTTGGGTACGTTTTAGATCATTGCCAAGATGGCAATAAATGCCTACTCCATCAAGAACCTCTTGGATGAAAGGGTAGTAAATTGAGTCCATGCTAAGTATTTAAAGCGATGGATCAAGGAAAATAATAAAAAAAATTCCCAAAAGGACCTCTGAACCATTAAGTTGGTTATGTACTAATGATTTGGTCAAGTTGAAAAAAGGACATCTGAATCAATCTAGATGGTTAAATCTTAAAAAATTAAGACCTCTGAACTATAGAAAACTGGTAGGTCTAAGTATACCTAGGAAGGGTGGTTAGCCGAGCGGGTAAAACTGCTTCCACCCCTAGTGCAGGTTTTGAGTTCAAAACCTGTACTGGCTAGAAAAATTCTCGGTGTGGTATATTTGTCCCAAGGTCAACCCACCTCAAATAATTTTTATGGGGTGGAAGGCAAGTCGGTAGGGCATATGGCTACTAACCTGAAGGTTGCAGGTTTGATTCCTGCCCTTTGCACATCGATTGGGGTGCCAGCCAAAGGAAGCTATTGGCGGTTAGTAGGTCTAATAACATGAAAACCTTACCCATGACGTAACCAGAAAAATTTGAGTCCCAATACAGAGGTGGAAAAAAGTTTCTTTGATGGAGTTGACCCTGTTCAGGTTTCATGCCTTTTCTTTCTTTCAGTAATGCCTGTCCCCTGGTTGGCTTGCCTCGGTTAAAAAGTATACCTAGGATCCAGTTTGGGGGAATAAAAAGGAGATGGACCACTGAACTGAAACAAGGTCAAGTCCCATGGAAAAAAGAAGAAAAAACGAAGGATAGATAACTATATTAGAAAAAAGATTATTAAAACCGCGTAGAAAACTGAAATACTTTTATAGTTTTTTATTTTTTATATTAATTATCCTTGATTCAGGGATGATTCCGCCTATGTCACCTCTTGGGCGAGGGAGGATGGATCGTAGTAGGAGTGAATAACCTATCAAAATCTATGTGAGATCAGACGCTAGTGAGTGCTATACCTATGTGAAACCTAGTTCATTGAGAGGATGCAGATCCCTGCGAGAATGTGACTAGGGGAAGGGTAATTAAGATGTCAGAAGAAGACAAATGCAATGCCCTGGAGTGGGGAGGGAAGCAACATTACAGGAAGAGGCAGTTGGCGAATAACCCCAAATAATCCTGATATGGTACTGGAGCCAGAAGATTGGTCTTGAGCGCTTGCTGATGGGCTTCTTCAAGAACACTGGAAATATGGTCTGGCAACAAACAAGGGATACTAGACGGGGGTTGCTAAATTATGCCCTCTATCAAAGCCATCAGCAGAAGATAACAATGGGATGAGTCAGAAATGAGATAGTCATACAAGGAGTGCATTGCATCCTGAAAGCAATGACTTTGAGCTTCTCAGAAGCTGAAGCAGAAAGAGCGATGGAAACTGGGAGAGGCTGGAAGCTTCATGGTCCAACTTTGAAGAACTTGGCCGGCAAAGCGAAGAGCATAGGCTGCAATATCCTGATCAGGATGTTTTCAAAATAGGAAGAATTCAGAGCTATGGACAAAGCCTCAGTGACTTGGCCCTTAATTCTGTGTAAGGGAGTACAAAATGTACACTGTCGCTGATGGTGAGTTCAGTGGCCAAGACAGCTGGCTTGTAATATTGACTGATTTGGAAAAGGAACTCCAGAAGTAAGTCTGATCTGGCGAGGAATGAATGATTGAGAGCAAAAGGCATTACTTCAGGAGGTTTGACAATGATGTTAGGAGTATCTGTGAAAGGAGTAAAGTCCAGGAGAGTCTCAAAAACTAACTCTGGAATCAACGACAGAGGAAGAATTGTCCATGAGTTGTTCAAGACAATTGCTAACCTGGTATCCGTGGGGTTGGTTACCGTTTCCAGTAGTTCCATGGAAGGACTAGCTACTGGTACTTGACTAGGAGTATGAGGCTTGGAAGGATCATAGAAAAGGTTCCACCATGCAGACTGACTCATCCGCTGGAAGAGCCAAAGGTCATGATCAGACAAACTATTAAGAAGCTGTTGGTACTGCAACTCGGCATTTGACATTTGAGCTGGATGAGAGGGGGATGTTGGAATTATATGATATTCGACATTATGCATTCTGAAGTTAATTAAGCTCCAATTTTGGAGAAATTAATCACAAAATTAATGGGATAAGCTCTTCAGAGAAGAATTAAGAATGATATGAGCCAAAAGGTTATGAGAAGAAATATAATAAGGGTGAACATACATGAGTATTCTTAATTGAGCCATGAAATGAATATTGATGTCAAGAATATCTAGTTGAGGATGAGAAGAAAATCAGGAATCTAAGGACGCCGGACCAAAAATCCTGAATATGACAGCGGGTCATATGCCCTGATGGGAAAAAACCCAGATCCCAGGATTAATATTGCCATGAGTAAATTGATCAGCCTGGAATGATAGAAGGTCATGGGAACCATACTCTGAGTAGGTGGTGGTGAGGAGGAAGAGGAAGAGAGCTGCAAGCCAAAGGTCATCCCAAGCAGCGTTAAGTACTGGTGATCGTACTCTGCTTGAGCAAATGAAGTATTTGACTGAGTTTCTGAAGTGGTATTCTCCTGCCCTGATTCTTTTGTCACTGGAAATCTAGGAAAGATTGGGATGTGTTTGGATTTTTTCCCATGTTCACAGCTGGCTAGATTACCAGGGAACGCTAGGGGATAATTCCCTAATGTGAGGTGATTTGGATATTGATTGACCCTGATTTTTGGGGTAACTATCTTTGGGGGATTTTAGATTATTCGCCTGGTCAGATCCATTGGGGTCAATCTGGATGAATGCTTAAGATCTCGTCAGGCAGAGTTGCCAACGAAATAAGGGCATCTGATAGTTGATTAACTATCAGGTGTACCAATTGGGATTGGTTGGTTTTTATCACTAACTAATTGGAATTTAAGGAGTAAGTTGCGAGGTGAGTGATGCCACCTGCAACTAGTGAATCAATCAGTTGGTTCGCGACCTGCCTTAATGGGTAACAAGTCCCATTACATAAGCAGGTCGCTTGCCAAATATAGTTGGTTCTCTTAGATCGAGAGGAAAAAGTTAGGAACACATTTTCCAACTTTGTAATTTTAGGTCTTGAGGATGTCCAACGATGGAATCCTATCCAGGATGGGGAATACCATCGCTTCTGAGATGAGGATGGGTGATTTAATGGCAATGGCTGCCATTTCATTGAGGAGGTGCCAACCAAGGGTTTGGCACCAAATTCCCCACTATAAATTCCCTAGAATTCACTATTAAATAATAATAATTTTCCAGATCATAAGCTACCATATCATAAATTATCAGATCACTTTTACTAGAATATTAGCTTAATAAACTTTATCAGGAACCATTTGTTCTATTCTTTCTCAGGGATAAAATTGCTGTGTGTGATAATTAAGAGAATCTTTAAGATAAAGAGTAAGGATTTGAGTGGGGATCCAGTGAAGAAGCTGAATTAAATCTGGGTTTTGCATCCAACTGTGTGTCAATCCAGAGAAACTGTAAATGGGGATCTAAGAGTAGATTGAGCTAGGCGGTATGAGGTGTGAATCCCTATTCAAGACATCATATGTATTTTGAGAGGAAATACTGACTAAGCGTTGGACAAAAATTTAATATTTTCATTCAACTATGGATAATAGTTGCCATACTATTATCAAACAATTATATAATTAATATATAACACGGAAAATTTCACAAAACCTGAACCTGTGCAAGTAATAAATATATGATTTATTGGCTGAGAATAATCAGGAAACCTATAATTTTTTACATAAGCCTTTTGGAACCTTGGGTGTTGCCAATTATCCTAGACCCTGCCTACCAATGACCTATCTTCCTTTTTCTGGGGAATCTCACTAACAAGGACATGGTTGTAAAGAAGCATCAAGAGATTGGAAAATCCCTGTTGCTTCCCATTGAGGACATCCACCAACTCCAAAATATTGGGTCCATGTTAGATATGGGACTAACTACTGACCAAATGATATGCGCTTTGGCAACGTTCAGATTGCTGATGATCTAACTCCTGATGAACTTAATGGAGCTATTCCTTACTGAAGTCATATAGTGATATTTTCTCCAAATCCAATACTGACTATGGGCATACGAAGGGCTGGTGCCACACCATTGATTTTGGCGATGCCAAGCCTATTTGATCCAAGCTTTATTGGAAATTGAAAGTTGAGGAGCTCCTGATAAGGACAGAGCTTAAACAGCTACTGGATGCAGGTCTGCTGGTGCCGTCACAAAGCCCTTGGTCATCCTCGCTGTTATTAATAAAAAGAAGAATGGTGGGCATCAGGTAGTTATGGACTACTGCAAGCTAAATAACTCAACAAAAAGGACAGCTAACCGATCCCAAAAATTGATGCCGCACTGGCCCAACTCTCTGGGTCTAAGTTCTTTTCCGCCATGGACTTGCTAGCGGATACTGGAAAACGGACTTTTCTATAAAAGACCAGGAAAAGTGTGCACTCATCTGCAGTGAGGGTTTTTCAACCTACCCAATTACCACAAGGGTTGTGCAATGCGCCCGCCTCTTTCCAGTGAGCCATGGATCACATATTGCAGGATCTAAAGCTTAGTTGCATGATTTTATATCAAGATAATATCACTATCTTTTGTTCCAAACCTTTAATGAGCACCTTTCTCATTTAAAGGAAGATTTCCAACAGTATCAGGCCTCTCACATTATGCTGAAGCCCCACAAATGTACATTCTTCCAAAAGAAGTTGCACTTACTGGGTCACGCCATCTCCTCAGATGGGATCCAGCCTCTCCAAGATAAGGTTGAGGCAGTATCCAAGATGCCTGCCCCCAAAACCCTCCATGATATTCAGGTGTTTTTGGGCATGGTGAGGTACTACCATCAATTCTTCCCCAAATTTTATCTGCTCAGTGAGCCCCTCGTACACCTTCTAACTAAAACACCCCTTTCCATTGGGGAGTGGAACAACAGGCTGCTTTTGAAACGCTAAAAAAGCTGCTGCAGCAACGGCTAATTCTGCGCCACCCTGATTATAGTAAACCCTTCATGCTGTTTACTGATTCTTCCAATTACGCGGTTGGAGCTATCTTGGTACATCTGAATGAGCTTGGGGTTGATTACCCCATTTCATTTTTCAGCAAGTTACTTTCTAAGGCAGAAGGCAATTATAGCGTCACTGAGAAGAAATGCCTGGCTGTCTTGCTTACTGTTAAGCACTATCGCCCTTTCTTATATGCGATCTCATTAAAGTGATTACTGACCACGCCTCTTAAAAGTGGTTGCAAAATATGAAGGATCCCACTGGGCGGGTGGCACGCTGGGCTTTAAAAGCTCCAGCACTATGATATGACCATTGAGCACCGAGCTAGTCGAGTCACATGAATGTCAATGGGTTGATTCAGATGCCCATCCTTCATTTAGATAATAGTGAAGCAGAGCGACTACATGATTTATTTAATGACCCCTGATGCTTAGGAGAATCAGGACAAACCAGTCCAGAAGATGCTAGTGCGAAATTTCCATAATATGAAGGTGGATAATGGACATCTATACAAGAAAGTTAGGGGTGAATTGGTTACCCTATCTTTGACCATCAGAGCGAATAGCTGACATTATGGAGTCTCATGCCCTCCTAGGGCATAGCGGAGTATGGAAAACCTATGAATGGGTAAAAGAACATTACTGTTGGGAGGGAATCATGGAAACCATAGTTGAAGTCTTGGATGCTTGTCTAACATGAAAAAAGCAATCTAGCCCTAAAACCAAGTATCAATATCAACCTACCACCCCTCAGCAGCCTTTCCACACAATAAGTCTCGATGTGGTTGGCCCTCTACCCCAAACTACGGGTGGAAATCGATATATATTGGTAGGGATTGATCACTTTACCAAATGGGTCGAGGCAGTGGCTATACCAGCTCAGATGGCAAAAGCCACGGCTACATTCCTCCATCAGTAAATAATTACTCTACACGGTTGCCCTCATTTTTTGCTCTAAGATAATGGTAAAAACTTCATCTCCCGAGTAGTGAAGAATATCGTGACTTCCATGGACTCAAAACAGCTTTTTCTGCTCCCCACAACCCTTCAACTAATGGCACCGTGGAAAGAACAAATGGGACCCTAGTTCTATATTATGGAAAATGGCCACTTCAGACCCCCTACACTGGGATCTGTACTTAACAAGCGCCCTCATGGCCTACCATATCAGTTACCACCAGACTCTTAAAATGTCACCTTTCCATGTGTTGTATGGACGGGAACCTGGGGTGCCAGCTTTATTAGCAAAAAAATTTTCACTGATAGGACTGACCCAGAGAAAGCCATAAAGAAGTTGGCTCAGCACATCATTCAGCTACAATTAGAGGCGATGACCAACTTGGAAAAGACTGTCGCAAAAGAAGCTCAAGCCACTAATGAGCTCCAGTCCCCTCTTCATTCCTTCCAAGTATTGGACTTGGTGCTTTACTACCACAATCATATCGCCCCTAGAAGGGAGAAACTCGGGTCTATTTGGGAAGGCCCTTTTGTAGGTACTTGCATGTGATGAGAGGATACTCCATCAAATCCCTTGCTGCTAGAGTTACCATCAATTGGGTAAATAGTCGCTTCCTATGGCTCTATATCCCCCCAACATTCTTGAGGGGAATGACGTTGGACATTTGACCTCCCAGCTTTCAAATAATAATGTTATGGGTCAAAAATGGCAGAAAAGGGGAATTTTTGGTAATTTACTGTTCCCCAATACTGCTAATGTCGAATCAAAGACTAATAATGAATTAATCAGCCAAAAGATTCTGGCCAATTCTCAGTGGAACCCCACAAGTTGGGATAACACTAGTTCAGATACCTCACGGGCAATTAACATGAATTTTAGCATTTGTATTATTCTGACTTTGTGGCAGACTCTGGGGCGTCCATCAGATGGATCTCCCCCAGCCCATACCAGTCCCATTCAAGAACCTACACGGGGACCACCTCCTTTTATAGGCGTGGCTGGGGTACCCCAAAGTGCAATACTTTTTGTGAAAGGGGATTGGCTCAAATATATTAAGTCATTACCCCACGGTTACATTTTGCCACACAGTTACATTTTGCCCCAAAATGAGTCCCCATTCATCGTTCAACCTAAGTGAAGCGAGTTTTCCAAGCTTCAAAAGGTTAAATTTTAATATTTTCTTATTTGGAATGTAACAAGCCATTCCGACTTGCTTTGATTTCCCTTTGACCCTCAATTCAGTTTAAGTACAGATTGGTCAGATATCAAAAGGGACGTCTTTTACCTTATACCCCAGGACGCTTAATAAAATACTTAATAGATTTTATTATATATGTTTTAAAAGTTTAAGTTTTTAATTAAATTAGTAGTTTAACTCCCCTATTAATGGATTTTGGTACATCAAGCACCAAGCGAGAATCTTCTGAGGCCCAAATCCAACACCTGTAGTGGTATAGGAGAAATGTGAATCTCATACAAGTCTCAACTATCCAGACCCTTTTGGTGATGTGCCAAACCAAAAATGGCTTGTCATTAGGCATGCTAGCCCGGTCAGCTTAGGAAAGGCCATTGAACTATTAGAAATGACCATTAGAAGGGACTTTGGAACATGCGAGAGAGGTTTGACTCTGAAAAAAATGATACAGAAAGGATGATACAGTTGGCGAGAAGACTTTCAAGACAAGTTTAAATTGGGGGAAGGAACACCTTCGCATGAAACATCTGCAAATGGGCCTTGTCTAAAACCCTTCACACGTTAGGCACAGTCTCAGTGGAAAATGAGGTTGAAGGGAAGCAAATGCATGCACCCAGTAGAGCCAACTGGAAAATGTGTTTTTAAGAAGCCCTTTCGTCAGGCTTTTGCAAAGGGCTCAGTATACTACTAGAAGGTGTCATTCTTTAAAAACCCAACTTTTGACACCCAATGGACGTGTATATCAGTATGGATCTTCATTGGAATGCACCAAAGCCTAGCTACTGAGTTAGCAAAAATAAGAGCCTTATTAGCCTCAAAAATATTGGATGAGGCAACCGCAGGCTCAGAGGCAACTGTGGATGACAAGTAGGCTTCTACAAGTTCTGGTATAGCTTTAGTTCAAAACGGGTTAAAGCCACACTGCCCACGTGAAGAGGAAAAAAGAATGGAGAAAGGGAATTCTTGAAAAAGTCAGACAGGAATTCTGGAAGATGATCCTCATACAAAGAAAATTGATGCCAAATAAGGGTTTCTTTTGGCTGACCAGCTTCAGAATCATGAAGAGTTAAGGTGACAGTCAAAGGAGGATCAATCTTGACCCATCAGGATGTTTGCAGGTCAGAAATCGAAGCCAAGGGGGCCTGTTTGGGTTCATCACCAATTGCTGATGTTGCAGCGGTGCGCAAATCTGAACGGGTACCATTGAAGTGTAGCTGGTTGAACCATCTTGAGAGATTGAAAGCAAAACGCCAAAATTGATCATAGCATGCTTTAAGGGAGTGCTCAATTTTAAGAAGACTCATTTGTCTAAGGCTGAAAGACGATTGACATAGTGCTCATATTTCGATTTATTTGAGGTACGCCAACCAGGGGACGAACAGTACTGAACACAACACTCAAAATGACAAAAAAAAACTACTAACCAGGTGGGAAGCAGAAACTGCTAACCCACCATGGCAGAGGGTGAGGAGGGGTCGGGGGGTTGGTTTTCAGAAAGACCCACCTCGATCAAGGGATGTTGGTTACAGTACCAGATCAGAGCAGAGAGCCAGGGCGTTGGGGCATCTGCGTAGTGGGGGTTGAGGTCAGCGTAGTAGGAGTTTTCCTCTTCTGCATCAAGATAATGACGGGAAAGTGTTTCAAAAAAAGCTGCAAGGAGAACTTCAGCTTCTTTGCGGGCTTCAGGAAATTTGGTGAAAAGGGAGATACTGTGGTGGGTGATTTTGGCTGAGGGGTTGAATGAAGCAATCGTTGCAACATTCATAACAGCAACTTCAGCATCATCAAATAGTTTTGAGATGTCACTGCAGGGAGATTCAGGGAAGTCGGGGGGAAGAAGAGGGTGGGCAGGCCATGCTGGAGCTGAGCCACTGACTGGGCCACCACAGTGCGTAGTTTTGGGCAATGAGGAGAGGCCACCGCAGCTAAGGCGAGCTGGTGATCACTTTGGAAGGGGGTGTATTGGGCAGAGGAGCGAAATGGCGAGGGGTAGGGGTTTCATCAAAGTCAGGAAGGAAAAATTCTGCCTGACCATAATCGCCTTGGCAGAGAGGTTGACCTGTATGCTTACTATTGAGGACATTACCTGATTCGTCAGTTTCAGCCAATAGATCCCATGGATTTTGATTCACTGGAATAGTGGCGTTCAAATTTGGGTGGGTGGGATTGGGTGAATGGGCAGCTGCTTGGGTGCCAATGGTGGTCCAAGCATTGCTCTGATTGACTGGGGTAGATTTAGGTGGGAGAGTGAGGTTGGAGGTTTTGGGGGGCTGATTTTCCATGTGGGCCCACTGAATGAGATCGGAGGGTGGGAGGGGGCAGCAAAGCGCCCCATACTGAACCTCCAGAAGGAGGCTCAGAAGCCACAGCAGCGGACTTGGCCTGAGGGCACGCTCTTTTTGCATGGTCGAGGCCAAAGCAGAGGGAACAAATCTGCCTACCATGATTGACCTGAGCCCAAAAGAAATGATCAGGCGCTGCAGCCACACTAGCGCGGGGTGGGATTTGTTGGGCTATGGTAGGGTGGTGTGGTATGATGGTGGATGTTGCCCGAGGAGCAGCAAGGTGCTCCACACCAGATGGAATGGCAAAGATGAGGTTGGGCTGAGTGCCATAAGCCATGAGCCCTGCGACCAACTGGTCATACAAAACCTGGGGTGGAAGGCGGTATGGGAGATTTGCAAAGGATACCACCAGCGTGGTGTCTGAAGTGAGGCGAGTATGGGTTGTGGGAATGGGTTTTTTTATAAATTAGAGGAGTTTGTGCTACCGCTTCAGCATCCTCCTCAGATTGGAACCCAACGTCAAAGTAGCCCTTAAAAGGGCGGAAGTCTATAAAGCCAGCTAACGCAAAGGCCGCAGTGGCTAGCTCAATAATTGCCTTATTGGAATATGGGAACAAACGCCCATAGTCACTCTGAGGCAATAGCGAATGGCAGAGTGAGGGAGGGCGAGAGGATGGGGGCGAGAAGGGTGGACGCGCGCCAGGTGGAGCGCTAAGTCCTGTGGGGGGATAAAACTGTTGGAAGCAGTGGGTGGGCTGTTTGAGCCCGTCTGAACGCGCTTGCCCATGGGGCAGAAAATGCTAGGTGGGGGTGCACTGCTGCCCCACACTGGGGTGGCAGGCGGCGGAGCCAAGGACATCAAAGAATAGGTTTGGGCAGACGGCTGTGAATAAATAAAAACTTTAAATTTAAAATCGCTCAAAAGTGACTTCAAGCGGTAAAAGAAAGTGACATAGTGCTCATATTTCAAAGATTATAAGAAGTTGGACATTGTGACCCAGAAAGAATGGTACCCACCGCTTTTATGCAGATAAGGTGGTGGAAGTGTTGAGTAGTTGACTGGACTAATTGTCAGGTAATTCAATAGGGACACAATAGTATTAGCTTATGCCTAATTTATTATAGATTATTTCGAAGATATCAGTGATTATGGATTAAAAAAATTTTAAGTATATGTAAAGCTTGGGATCCGTGGCCTAGCAATTTCACTTAATAATATTTGATTAAGATGAAATGGGCCTGGGGGCTTTGTTGGTTAAGTCAGACTTAATAATACTCGCTTTAATGGCCCAGGATCGTGGGCTTTGTTGATCTATGTCAAAGTTAGTTTTTAATGTCAAACAAGTTTTGATCAATTTTGTTACTAATTAGTGGTATTAATCGACTTGGTATGTGGTACCTATTGCTCGAGAGGAGTGACTGTTTAGCTATTTTCAGATGTGTCAGAAATTCTTCAAGATATAACTGTCAGTTTGACACTGACCCTGAGGCCAGTTGGAGTTACCTCAGATTTTAATAGATTGTAGACCCTCACATGAAATTATTGTGTTCCACTGGCTAAGTGCCACTGAGAAATGAGGTGTCATGGGTAAAATGTGGTTAACATTGAACCCTATAAATTATCTCCTAGTTCATACAAAGAAAACAAAATCTCATACCACTACAAGTTAATAGCTTAATATATAAGCTTTTTGTATTTAATACCTTTTTGTTGTAATAAACTCGAGAAATTACTTGGATCAGAAGGATTTGGGCTGCAAGCCAGTGTACAAGTAAACGACAGAAGAATAAGGCCTCTAAGTGTCATTTCCAAGGAGTTTATCTCTTAATATTGACACCTTCTAGTCTATTGTCTCCATACAATAGGTGCTCAAAACTCTGACTTATCCCCGAAGAAGAACAAGACGATCTGAAGTAGATCAAAACTTCAACGTCCCTCTTATTGAATAGGGTTACTGGGCAAGCATCCTTTTGGGGATATTTTCGCTTGTGGACGCCCTGTTTCATAAAGACGTCTCATTGTTATAGGAGATCATCTCTTTCCGGTGAGGGAGGTTCATAAAATTGCCACTCATTACCCACCAGTGGTTCCTCAATGCATCCCAGACCCACCAAGGTTAGTGTAGAGTTGTCAGCAGTGAATTCTGCTGCTGCCAGCGGCCACAGTCTGATTGTTAGCTGTGATGTTAGCTATGATAATCATTATTCGCCGCTCCCTAATCACTTCTCACCATGCCTTCTATCAAGTTATTTGGACGGCAATGCCCCAAGCATTCTAGGTTAATTTTTGGGTCCTCATGCGCCTCGACTGGCAGGCCAGTCTCAATTTTATTTGCCATTTCAATGACATAGGTGTAATGTATTAACCATGGAAACAGTGAGGGGTGGCTCAGAGAGAACTTAATCAAATGGGATCACCTCTATTAATTCTGCACCCGCAACTGATCAAGGACCTGATGGGGGCTCTGAATTAGAATATCTGATATTATGTGACTTGGCCCCAATTGTTTAATACTTGTAGGTAGTTTTGTGGAGATTGCAATATGTTCTAGTTTGTTTATGTGTCAACTTCTTGGCTTGAGGTATTAGTTTAGTGACATTTGTTTGGTACACGCAACCACAGCGTGCTTGGCTTCAGGAATTAGGTAACACTAGTAAATCATTGACCAAAGTGATGGCGTCAAAAACCCTGTATAGATGGCAATGAGCTTCCTTTTCCATTAAACTTTATAGAAATAGTTTTAATGGGTGTTCTCATCTATTATGTTATTGTAGAAAACAGCTTCATCTGCAATCCCTGAGGCATGACACACTACAATAGAGTTTATCCTCATCAGAGTGGTGCAAGAAAGTGGTGTAAAGACGTCATTAATTGCATAAGAGGCTTTTTGGCACACTTGAGTCAGTTATATGGAGCATTATTGCCCGTCAATGGGTGAAGGGCGATAAAAGTTTTGATATGGCCAAGAAAATTTTTTCAGAGTAGTGACTGAGCCCAGAAAGCTATAAGGCTATTCTGGGTAGTTTGATTGATCACAATTTGATGGCATCTAGCTTCAAAGGAGCAATAGTGTGTCAATTTTTTCAGTACAAGGTTCCACAGAGCTGAAATTTTCATAATTAAAGTTACACTATGAAGGTTTTTCATGTTAGCAAACCTTCTGAAGTGCGACGTCCACTTCCTGTATTACTTTTAATGATAATCAGTGTTTAGAAAGTATATAAGGTTGTCATCAATGTATGCCACTGCAAAAATGAAACAAAGATAACCAAAAGCGTTTTTAACAGCTTTTGGAAAATGTCGTGGCGCTATTAAGCCTTAAAAGAAATATTCAACTAATAATTGTCATGTAATAAGTGAATGAAATTCAACAATCTTGACATGCTTATAACTTGCACTTGAATAAAGAATTTAACAGGTCAATTTAGAAAAGACTTTTGACTTGGCAATTGATTGGGAGTTTGTATACTATTTGGGTGGGAGTAGTGATCAAGATCCGTTACATTGTTCAGGTGGCCATGATACAAGCATGGTTACAGGGTGCCAATAGGTTACTGGAAAACATAACAAACAAATTAGCGACGACTTCTTAATCAGCCATCCCTTGTCAAACATGCCTTCACTCCAAGTTTTTGGGCCTGACCTTCAGTATCCATATATATGATTAAATGAGGAAATCTATCTAAATGAGGTCAACTGTTAACTAGATAGCCATAGAAAAGTCAAAAAGTGTGGTAAGTGGTTGGCACCATTCATGTCAGATATCCCCTGTAGGGATCAAGTGCTTGTGCATGATGGTTAAGCGTACAGCGTTAGAATTAAGAGTATCCCATAATTGCTGCCACAGCATTCCACATATCCCTGGTAGGAAGCAGTGGGATCTTACTTAAGAGATGGATTGATTAGAATGAAATCTTGTCACAATTGAGTTTAATGGATACCAATTACTGAATCCACCAACACACTACTAAGATTATGGAATACAGAAAGTCAGGGATAGCAAAGAATTCAACTCCAAACCCATGCTCGTGGGTGATAAAGCTCATGGGTCATACAGTGGTAAGGTGATCAGTAACCCATAAGATGCACCCATGACTGATACTCATGTCATGATGGCCAGGTCTATGGTTGTGTTACTTAGATTTCGCTAAAGTTCCTGAGCCCATATATCCAAGACTGCATACATTTAAGTTCTTCATGTGACAACATATATACTTATGTCAAACAAGTAATAAGCATATTTTATATTTATGAAGGTCTTTGATTGCTCACAAACTGATACCAGTTTCTATAGTGGTTTCTAATCTGCAGTAATTATTGGTGTTGCTGAGGAACTTAGTGCGCATTTCCATGGAGCCTGCATAATAGAGCTAGGCTTAAGCATATCCAAAATATCAGACAGAAGGCGCACATGTGACAGGTCTTCATGGACTAATTTTTAGTGGCGCTCCTGCTTAGTCTTTTCCATTATTAGGAGCTAGTAGGCGGACACATTTGGGGCCTTGGGTTCTACTGGATTTGTAAGGGTGTTCAGGGGCTCATTTGAGACACCGCCTAGAAACCACAAAATAAGGTCCTGTGGTTTTGGCTAAGCCATAGAATCGTGGTGAGCTAGCGCTTTTTGAATAGGGTGTGTTCATGAACGACGAGAAGTTCCATTCATTATCAAAGATAAAAAAAGTACCCTTGTTTTGGTGCCATTTAGCCTGAAGCTTTGTACATGGCATTGTGCATCATTTTTGTTGGGTGGTCTTGGGGCAATGTTAAGGATCACATGGATTAGCTTAGACGCATATTTTTCCTACATTGTTAGTATTAGTTTGAGAGTAAGTTCACTCATTTGGTATGTTCAGTCTTATAGTCATCTGTGTTGACCTCTTCCATGTTGATCAACAGGAGTATATCTTTAGTAGCGAGGGTAGTGATAGGTTTAGTCAAATGACATTATTGTTTCTGAGATAGAAAATCTTTGCCCATAAATAACCGGGTTGTGTATCAATTTTTTGAGAAATTCTATACTCTGCCTTTAATATTTCAGTCTTTTGTAATAAAATGCATGGGACCTTCCCCCTGTTTCAGGGCTGTCTCAAATTTTGACAATTGTAATGTCATCTGATAGTCTCAAGGAGTGATGAGCTGTTGTTGGGTTTAATATTGTCGTCCATGTTTGATGATAAGTCTAAATGGTGTAATAGTGAGAACAGTTTTAAAGGTCTTGAAACAGGTTTGTTGATATCAAGGAAATTATGTTTTAAATGATAAGATAGATTCCCCAAGTTGAGATTTTAACTGTCAGAATTTCATTATGAGTCCTGATAAGCCCTTAATAGAGCTGAGTATTGCACTAACCTCTGGGTGAGTAAATTAAGATTTTTGCCATCTGATTAGTAGTAATTGTTGTGAGTGAGGCCTCAATGTTAACAACGGACTATCTTTTTTTTTAGTACTAGATTAACAACGGACTATCAACATTTAATAATCAAGTAAATATGGGGCTTGACTGAACGACAAAATGAATTAATTCAGTCAGAATATTATTTAAATTTTAAAGTAGTAATCATTGAACAAACTTTAAAAGATATGAAACGTGGACAATCTGAATAAATGTTAACTAAAATATGAAGATCTTTTTTAAAGATAAGGAGAATACAAGAAAAATAGTGTCATAGAAAATTAAAATAAAAGATTTTTTAAACTTATAATTAATTGACTAGTGAGAAACAAACTACAAATAAATCACATTTCAGGATGGACTATTGCTATTCACTAACTTATATAAACTTTAAGAACTTTCAGCTTTAGTAGCAAAGTGATTTCAATTAGTGTAAATTGGGCCATATCCCCTCCAGCGCTAAGTACTACTTTTATTTATAATGCAATCTGATAGACTATATATAGTTAGATTTGTAAATGACCATTAGTCTATTCTCATTCTGTGAACTTTCTCCAATCGCTTCTATGAAGAAGCAAACAACTCCAGTATGTCACACCCAATCTTTTACCCAAACATTCTACAAAAATATGATGATCTCATAGGCCATTTTTTAGCCGTCCTTAGCTTAAATAAAATATCTACATTTGCTCATCTGTTTTATCAAAGTGGTATGCTACTAGTATTGTAAGCTGTGTGAAGAGAGATCATCAGAGGTGTGGGAATCCCTGGGGATTATGTTTTGGAAAGTGGGTTGTCTGACCATTTACATACCCTAAACTGAAAAAAACCCAGCAAGGACAGAATACTGAATGTGAGCTGATGAGAAAGGACCAGATGAGGGCCAGCCACGTTTGACTTGAATGGGAAGTCACCAGACCACCCAGGAGGAGAGGGCAAAGGATGGGTGCCAGCGCTGGGTCTGCAGATGACAAAGGAATCCCATGAGATAAGTTGCTTAGCCAAATGTCTTTCAGGCTGCGTCTGCTTGCAAACTCACAGTAAGGTATAATTGATGGTAGTGATTGAGAAAGGGGAAGTGATTACACTATTATTAGCATGGGGCACCAGATGAGCCTCACAATATTGCAGATTGTAAACTTTTCAACATGTACAGTGATGTTTATACCTAGGTCTTAGCCTCTCTTTGTAAGCGTCAAGTAGGGCCAGCTATTATTGATCTTTGGTTGGTTCATCTTAAACAGTTAGAATGGCGTGTAGTTTTGTCCTTCAGAGTACCCAGCAGATGATTGAAAACTGATAAAATTTAGATTACTGTTCTACTAATCACAGTACTTTCAGACATATAAGCTCAGGAAGGTGTTACAGGTTGAGCGTTTAACCAAGTAGGATTTGTTTTATAACTTTTCCAATTGACCCATGACCAACATGTTAAGAGTGCACATAGTAAGCCATAAAGATTTATAAAAATGAGGACTGGATCATGTTCAATAAGTCTTCGACCATTGAAATAACTGTTTGTTGCAATTGGGTTGAAAAACCATCTGTTTAGGAATTAAACTTTATTTTTATTTTAACTAATATTTATATACAGGGTTTGATCCTTTAATATAAATTGCTCGCTTGTAGGCCACAGTTTTATATAAAGTTGCCAAATTTTGTCAACTAAATTTGGTAAACTTTTCTGAGAGCATTTGTTTACTAACAGTTGTGATTGAAGATAAAATCTTTTTTAGCACTAGTGGTGCCCAAACCAAAAAGGGGAGCCACCATACATCTTTATTTTCAAATGGCCAAATAAAGGGAATATCGTAAATAAAAAATATTATAATATTACACCTCAGTTAACTGCCTAGGAAGCCATATCAGAAGTTGATGAAGCTTTAAGAACTTTTGTCCAGCTCCCGCTTTAGCTGGAAGACCATGGCAGACAACATCAGGGTAGGAGCATCAGCAACATGTGGCATAAGGAGTATAATTGTAGGTTTTCTTCGTTGATTAGCCACCAGTGTCCATTGCCTCAACTTAATGAGCAAGTTGATGCTCAGCAAAAGTGATGAGCGCAGGCACACAAGTGAATGACTTGATGCACTGGCAAATTTTGGGATGATTGGGGTCTAAAAAAAGAAGCTATTTTGCTCTAATGCAAGCGCAGCTTAAAAAGCAAGCTCCTCAATTTTATACTTCGCATCTTCGTCAAAATAATGTGGAAAATTGGGGATAGAAAATCCCTTAGCAAGGGGCTTCATCACCCCATGAAGTTGCTGGCGAAGTAGGGTGTTATCAGGGGCATTTGCAGCCTCAACTTCCATTTTATTATTATTCTTATAAATTGGAAAACTGTTTTATGGTTGAAATGGTGGGGATGTGAATTGAGAGGGTCAATGAAGAACTCCTCCAAAGCAAAATCCAGTTTCACATGGTACAGCCATTCCTCCTCATCAAAAAATTTGAGAGCTTCAAAAGGATTGGATTCAGCCAGCACTGGGTCAGCCACTGGAATTGGGGCAGTGGCAGGAGCTGATTGGCCACATGTTGTTGACCATGGCAGCTCAGCTGAAACTGGCTCTGTAATGGTCAGGTTGAACTGATCATTACATTTCAACTCAAGATTTAGATTTCTGAATAATGAGTTGAAATGTTATTTTTGGGTTTAGAGGTTCATGTGGGCTCAGCACTGGGCTGTGCCCCTCCCAAGCTATTCTTCTTGCTCCTTGGAGCACAAAGAAAAGTGCAGAGGGGCTCCGTGGAAGAACGACCTTAAAAGGTCAGGCCTGCGCGATTCTGAACTCAGTTCAGAATTCTTTCTTGTTTCCCGCCCTCATGTGGGTCTCTATAGTGGCCTTAGGCTGCTCTTGCCTTGTCTTACCTGATATCCTGTGGCGAACTTAGTTTTGTATCTTAAAAAAAATTGAGATTTGGTGGCAAACTGATCTGCCAAATACTCTAGTTTTTTTTTTCTTGTGTCATTTGCGGTGCCCTATGTCATCAGGATATAATTTTTCAGCATGTTTATTTTTGAAATAAATAAAACAAGGTTAATTTTGGGGTTGAAATCCTCGCTTACCTGTGTCATCTTTTTGCGTTTTCGAATTTCCCTAAATCTGAGGTTAAATTAGTGAGTATGTGGAGTTGAAACTCTTACCTTGAGGGAACCTCATATCAGGCAATCATTCAGTGCCAATTTAGAATCCACTGATCTGAAGGCAAGATAACAGTCAAAAACTGGGACATTTTTGACTGTTAAGTAATTCTGAACTCTGTGTGCTTTTAGAACGCCACCAGATCCCCAGTTCAGTCTGACCTCAGTGGTCATTTCAGATCCCAGTTGTCAAGTAACCAGCACAGGGGAGCTGTTGACTGATGGCCAACCCTGGATATGAAGTAACTGTTGGTTTGAAATCCCGGTGGGTCTTCCCCCTCACCAGAGATCTGGTTGGCACCGAGAAACCTGGCCCAGCAGGGCCCCTCACCCCACGGGCAGCCCACACAGTGTGGGACAACCGCCCAGCCCCGCATTGGACGTGTTTCCCCTTGCTGGGTGAACTGGGTTTTACAGTCCAGTTCTGGCTCCATGCTTACTGAGGAAGCCCTCATGGTGGTTGCCTCCAGCTATGAGCCACCCTCTTGTGGAAGGGGCTCCTTCTTAGTGGGGGTGATGTAAAGGTTGGGTGAACTGATCATTACATTTTGACTTGAGATTCAGATTTCCAAATATCAAGTTGAAATGTTATTTTGGGGTTTTTGAGGTCCATGCGGTCTTGGCGCTGGGCTGTGCCCCTCCCAAGCTATTCTTCATGCTCCTTGGGGCACAAATAAAAGTGCAGAGGGGCTCCCCAGAAGAGCGACCTTAAAAGGTCAGGCCCGCACAATTCTGAACTCAGTTCAGAATTCTTTCTCATTTCTCACCCTCGCGTGGTTCTCTAGTAGCCTCAGGGCTGCTCTTGCCTTGTCTTACCTGGTATCCCGCGGTGAACCTAGTTTTGTATCCTTAACAAAAATTAAGATTTCGTGGTGAACTGATCTTCTGAATACTCTTGTTTTTTTCTTGTGTCATTCACGGTGCCATATGTCATCAGGATATAATTTGTCATCATGTTTATTTTGAAAATAAATAAAACAAGGTTAATTTCAAAGTTGAAACCATCGCTTACCTGTGACATCTTTTTGCGTTTTCAAATTTCACTAAATCTGAGGTTAAATTAGTGAGTACATGAAGTCAAAACTCTTACCTTGAGGGAACCTCATATTGGGAAATCTTTTGGTGCTTATTTTAAATCCGCCGATCCAAAGGCAAGATGGCGGTTAAAAACTGGGATGTTTTTGGCTGTTACGGACTCTGTCATTAACTCAGGATTCCATAATCTTATCAAATTATTATAAAATTTAAAATTTTGTTTCTGATTGGTCGCCGCTTTTGGAGCAGTGCCAAATAGCCCCAAGATTGGGATGGGAGGATTGAGCCCTATTTGTAAAATTGAGGTGAACTGGCTGCTGGCCCAACGCCTGAGGGATGTTTGGCAGAAGCGGCAGAAACAAAAACCATGTGGCACTTGTGCTTTAAGTGGTCAAGCTCAAAGAACAAGGGGCAAAAATGTGGCCATTTTTGACGCGTGCCCAGAATGGGTGTTTAGGGGCAGATCTTATCACAGTGCAGGGGGGACAGCGAGATGGGAATTGCAATGGAATGGGTGGATCATTGCAAAGGTGCAAGGCCCTGCCAAATGATTCACCCCATATGGAACCACAAACTTCAACATGGGATCTGCGCTGTAAACAGCCAAACTTACCATGAGCTCATGGCAGAGGCATTTGGGGGAGAGATGGGAGGGTAACCCAGAAAACTTGACCACCAAAGTGGATTCATCTGGGAGCCAGGTTCAAACAGTGGGGAGGGGAAATTTTAAGTATAATTTTTTGTAGCTTGGCTTCTGCTTCTGCATCAGCTTCAAAATGGAAGCTGAGATCAAAGTACCCCTTAAAGGGGTGGAAGTTAATATAGTTAGTGGGTTTAAAAACCACTGTGTCTATCTCAATGATGGCTGCTCTTGTGTATGGGAAATGATATCTATATTTGACCCGGAGGCTGAAATGCAGATTGCTCCATGGGTGCACTAAAGGGCTCTGGAGCACCACTTGGGTGCTTGCGAGGTGGTGGGCCAAGTCCAGGGGGGATGTAACGCCTGGTAGCGTTGATAGGGCTAGAAGAGCCAGCACAGGCACACTTCAGCAGCAGGCAAAGAATGCCAGATGGTGAAACACCACCACCCTAAGCTGGGGCAGTAGGCATTGATTGCATCAACATCCGTAAGTTTTGGCTCAATGACTTAGTCGTTTTTCGTATTTTAAAAAAATCTAAAACTGTCTTTGATTTAGTTAGTGAAGTGAAAGAAAGATATGGCAGACCGAAGCTTTTAATCCCCACATGTTTAACTTTTGATTTCTTTAGTCTACTTCTCGCCTGTGGCCTTGGTTAGCATATATAACCTATTATAAATTCCTTGATCTTATTTTCTAACTTGCTGTGAAATTCTAAGGATTGCTCACTTGATTAATTGAGTCCTGCACGTATATTTGGGATAAAGTTTGACCAATTGATCCTCAATTTTTCCTGTGGCTTATGGTATTTCGACCATTCAGAAACTCACTAGGAGAATTCAAATAGCCTGACTCTTCTGGTAAAATTTGGGCACAATAGTCCCTTTGTATTAGGGAACTTCTTCCAAGGCAGGCATAGGTACAAGGTGTGGATTCCGAGGATCCAAATTGCCAACACTCTCCAAAAGGGACTTGAGATAAAAACCAGAAGGAAGATTAAATAAAATAAATCTTTATTAAGACTAAAATATTTGATAAATATTTAATAGGCCAGGTGCCAGTATTTATACCTCTAGGGCATCTACTGGCCACATTCAAGCACGCAATCTCAACAGATTATTTTCAACCTCAGTTTGGCCCTTGAACTGATATTACTGAGACCTATTGCTAGGTTTATTGGTGGCAAAATACTCTCATTTTTTAGTACTAGTGGTGCCCAACCTGAAAGGGGGAGCCGCCATGTATTTTTATTCGCAAATGGGCCAAACAAAGGGACTATCATAAATCAAAAAATTCTAATATAGCCCCTAGGATATCAGCCCAGGAAGCCATATCAGATGGCGAGGAGGCTTTGGGGAAACTTTTGTCTGGCGCCTGCTTTAGCTGGCGGACCATAGCAGACAGCATTGGGGAGGGAGCATCAGCAACATGGGGCATAAGGGGGTATAGTTGGGGGTTTTCTTCATTAATGAGGCTGATGGTGTCCATCACCTCAATGTATTGAGCAAGTTGATGCTCAGAAAAATTGATGAGAGCTGGCACACTAGTAAACGACTCAATGTGCTGGCAGGTTTCAGGATAATTGGGGTCAAAAAGAGAAGTTTTTGCTGCATCGATGCAAGGAACAGCTTGCACCAAAAGCAAGCTCCTCAATTCCATACTTCGCATCTTCCTCAAAATCATGAGGAAAATTGGGGATAGGAATACCCTCAACGAGGGGCTCCAATGCCCCATGGAGTTGCTGGCGGAGGAGGGTGTTGGCTGTGGCAGCTGCAGCCGCAACTGCCACGTTGTCAATAATTTTATAAACGGAAAACCCATTTTTTGGATGAAAATGGCTGGAACGTGATTCAGAAGGGTCAATAATGAACTCCTTATAAGAAAATTCAGGTTTCACGTGGCATGGCCATCCATCCTCCTCAATCCATTTGAGAGCCTCAAATAAAATTGGATTTGGCCAACGCTGGGCCAGCCACAGGAATTGCGGGCTGTGGCCAGAGCTGATTGGCCATGTGCTGTCAACCATGGCAGCTCAGCCTAAACTGGTTCAGCCATTGACTCAGGATTCCATAATCTGGTCAAATTTTCAAATTTTTATAATTTCTTAAATTCTGATTGGCCGCTGCTTTAAAAGCAGTGCCAGAATTCCCTGAGGTTGGGGGTGGGAGGATCAAGCCCCATCCAAAAAATTGGGGTGAGGTAGCCGCTGGGCAGCGCCTGAGCCCTGAGCAGCAGACATGGCAGAAATGGCAACTGTGAGGCACTTGCACTTTGAGTGGTCAAGCTCAAAGCACAAGGGGTAAATGGTGCAGCCATTTTTGACATGCGCCCAGAATGGGTGATCAGGGGTGGATCTGATCATGGTACAGGAGTGAATTGCAAGGTGCGAGTTGCGATGAAATGGGCAGATCATTGCAAAGGCGTGAGGCCCTGCCAACCAATCCGCCCCATTAGGAACCACAAACTGCAACATGGGGTCTGCGCCATAAATGACCAAACCCTCCGTGAGCTTGTGGCGGAGGCGTTTGGGGGAAAGGAAAGAGGGCAACCTGGCAAACTGACCACCAAAGTAGCCTCATCTGGGAGCCAGGTGTGAATGGTGGGCACCAGAATTTTTTTATAAATTAATGGCAGCTTGGCTGCTGCCACTGCATCAGCTTCAGAGTGGAAGCCGAGGTCAAAGTACCCCTTAAAGGGGCGGAAGTCAATAAAGCCAGTGGGTTTGAAAACTGCCGTGGCCATCTCAATGATGTCCGCGCTCGTGTATGGGAAGAGATTCCCATATTTGACCCAGAGGCCAAAAAGCAAAATGCTCCATGGGAGCACCAAATGGCTCTGGAGCACCACCTGAGAGCTCATGAGGTGGTGGGCCAAGTCCCGAGGGGAGACATAACGCCTGGTAGCATTGGGAGGGCTTGCAGAACCAGCCTAGGCATGCTTCAGTGGTGGCTGAAAAAATCCAGAAGCGGCGCACCACCACCCCAAGCTGGGGCAGCAGGCGTCAATTGCATTGACATCAGTAAGGTTTGGCTTAATCAAGCGGTTGTTTTTTGTTTATTTTAAAAAAAATCAAAATTTGGCTTCAATTTAGGTTTCAAAGCGAAAGAAAGATCCTGGAAAAATACTCACATATTTGGAGGATTTCAGGGATTAAAATTTGCTACAATGAGTATGCAAAATTGTCCTAGAATCATCTTGCGATGAGTTTCGTGATACTGCTGATGAAATATGAATTCTGGGAGATTTTGGCATCAATATAAATAAATGACATGCCCTTAATCAGGACATCAACAGGCCTCTCTTGATAGCACTAGGTAAACCCATTTGGGAAGTCCATGTGCAAGTGCTATCATGCCAGTTACACATAATGACATAAAAAATTATTTTAGACCAGCTCATAATATGCTTTTATCACGCAGCTGATGAAAACGGCTCCCTAATTGGGATGCTAACTGGCCCTCTTGATAGCACTAGGTACTCCCATTTGGGTGGTCCATGTTAAAGTGCTATCGTGCCAATTATAAGGATTGACATATGAAATTTTCCCTAAGGCAGGAAAAGGATTATGTTCTTGTCATCTAATCATTCATGTGATTTGTAGATGTTATCTTTGGGCCAATCCTGAACGATTTCTCATGCTGATTATTTAATATTGGTCCCAATTAGTTGGGACTAGTTGCTGAGGTTTGGTGCAGTGATAATTGGTCCAACTGTTCATGTTTGTTTGCCCAAGTTTTTAATAGATTAATTGAATTGAATTAATGTTATGTTATTTGGCCCAAGCTTTTGATAATTAAAGTGACGTTGCAATAATTAGCCCAATCCTTGTTATTGCAATAGGCCTTAATTAGAGTATTAGCTCGAGCATTAGGAGGATAATTGGCCTGATCTGTTTTTTGTTGAAGGGTTTATTTTTGAGTCAACCACCAGAACATAACACTTTCCCATAGCTGGCATAAAATAATATGTAATAGGGTCCTTAATATTACTATGGCCCCAATGATATCTCTATTAAAATCAGTTTATTACTACTTACTTCAATTTTTGCCACCTTTCCAACTTACTAGGTTTTCTGCTGGTTTGCTAGGGGATAAGTCCCACAAGTGAATGAATTGGTTATTAGTTAATCTCAATTTCAGGTTAATAATGTCTGAGGATTTTGGGTAATTTTCCAGGTTTGGATCTATTGGGTTGATTCATGTGAGTGCCCAAGATATTGTTGGGCAGAATTGTTATCAAAATTGAGGCATCTGATAGTAGATCATTGATTAACTATTGGGTGTACCAATTGAAATCAGTTAGTTTCATCACCAACTGATTGGGAACATAAGTAGTAGCTCTTAGGCGAGTGATGCCACCTGCAACTAGCAAATCAATCAGTTGGTTTGTGACCTGCTATAAATGGGTAAAGAGTCCCATTACCTAAGCAGGTTGCTAAACATATTTTTAGTCAAATGTGGTCAGTCTGCTGTGATTGAGCAGGAACTTTAGGGACACTTTTTATTTGCTCTTTCCGTTTTCAGGTCTCTGGGATCTCTGATAAAGTAATCCTTAGTCCAATGGAGAAGACCATTGCTGGAAGAGACTTTACAGGGTAATTCAATGGCAACGGCTGTCATTTTATGGCTGAGTTGTTAACTGGAGTTGAGAACCAAATTCTCCCTATAAATTCCATAGTAATTTTATTAATAAAGCAGATCATTTAAGAGTTCCCTCAATCTATTTTATCAAGTTATATTAATCTTCAGTTAATTATTGTTGTAGTACAATGATTGTGGACTATTTTGTGTGATAAATAGTAAGGATCAGATATCCTTAGAAGAGAAGCAGACCATTGACTTAGATCTCCGCTGACTCAGCGAGATGGGAACTAAGGCCAGGAACCTTTTTTCTGAGAGTGGATTAGGTTCAGGCGGGATAGGGTAAAAGTCCCTAATTGTCAGTCTAATCAGTGTTTCGTGGATCATTAAGAGCTTATTGTTGGACCACATCTGGTTTATTTATTCAACTACAGATAATAGTCATCATACTAAAATGGCTCATATATCTCTATTACTATTGAGCAACGCGAATTTTGCACATAATCAACCTGTGCAAGTAATCTCTGAAACAATTGTCAATGAAGCCATACTTAACAATTGGAACTCCTTCCTAAAGAATAGTAGCCTCCAGTTCCAGTTTTTAACATTACTATTATGGAGATGCCTATGGTCCCGGGCATTTGCTTCCCTGGCCTAGTTTAGTTATTACACCTCTATTTTACCATTCTTAAGCTCTGCTTAGTAGCAATAAATTTCACACTAAGAGCTCTGTAAATGAGAAGTGCATATCTAAGCGGGGCTGCCATCTGTAGGGGGATATTTTTCTATGTAGATTAAGGAGCCTACCATGAAATAGAATAGCTTGTGCGAAACTTAGAGCCATTGTTAGTAGTAGATCAGAATGTGCTTTACTTTCTCTAAAAAACACCTTTTCTGAAAAGATTTTTTTGAGGTTTTTACATAGTTAGTGTCATAAAACAGTAACTTAGGTTTTTTGTGTGTTAGCAACCTGTTTACCTAAAGTTTTACGCTCCTGAGCCAAATTCAACAGTTATAAAGTGAGGGATATTCTCAGACATCTGGCTTGCCAAGTCTTAACTTGGCTTCCATTAGTTTTATACAAGTACCCACAACAGCATCCAAATCACAAAAGACACTGCTGTTCTAATTATATGGGAGTAGGACTTGCTAGGTGAAAGGTAAGGGAGTATCTATAATAATGTTTTTTCTAGTATCTGACTCAATACTATAAGCAACTGAGCTCATTATTTTCATACTTAGCCGTTTATGGTGGTTCCTGAGGGGCGGCACTTGTGTTGTGAGATCTTGTTTGTCCCTAGAATATTTTGTTAATTGGAATTATAGTTTTGATATTGGGGGCGCTCAGTGATGCACGACCATGTGAGTACTCTTCTAAGTCATCTACAGCTCTAGATCCACTGTGAGCTCCTAGTCAATTTAATAGTAGCTATGGTGTGGTGTAATCATATCATAGTACTGGATATAAAGTAGGGATGAGAGGAGGCGTGATTTGATACAGGTGTATGATAAGTGGTATTTTTGTACTTCTAAGATATTTTTATGAGGGTGACAATAATGATGCAATTGGTAGCCACTTTTATAACAGATAGTGAGTGAGGACCCTCAATAGGCCTGAGTATGTTTGTTGTTGGAGTTTTAATATAGGAAAAATACCTCAAGTAAACTTAAAAATAGGAAAAAAAATTATTAAAAAAATTAACCCAAAGCTCTATTATTGGCATGGCACTGGGTTTTCATACTACTTTAGGGGGATAACTTAGAAGTTCTACTAAAATATTAATAAGTTGAGGCGCTCTTCCTATAGCAGTAAGAATTCTTTTCTATTATATGGTGCTTTGATATTCCAGATAATAAAAATAGGAAACAACAATCCATTTTTTTCTTTGTCTCAATTTCAGGCACTTTATATATATTTCAAATTGAAAAATCCATCTTTTTTAACTGAAGTTTACATAGATGTGATTTTTTTAGCTAAATGCCTTCAGGAGGCTGATCCATTTGCTCACTGTGCTTGAGTTTTACTTTTTACATCCAATTTGTTTGTTCTGAGGTCCTACATTTGATTATAGTCTGCTTATTATGTTGCATGGCTCATCACTGATCTATCTGATTTTATAAATAGAATTTAGAAGATGAAGTGATAATTAGAGTTTTAGAAAAAACTATTGAACTGCAGTTGTGATAAGCTCATGTTAGTAGGGACAACAACCACCCAGTGAATATCTAAAGTATGTACTAGGTCTACAATCTTATCCTGGGGTAAAGGACCAGGATTATCACCCCTCATTGAATGAAAGGTGGGTATGGTTCTATCAACCTAATTGCCATGTCCAGAAACTCTTACAAAACTCTTGATTACCATGGTATTCTCTGATAAAAAACCTCTATAGGGCGTTGCAAACTATTATTTAGCTAAATTTATGCCCACAATGTTTCATAACGTCGATTTCTTATAATCCCAATAGTAACTTACTTAGTAAGTACTTAAGCTTTAGTAAATAAAGGTAACAAATTAATTACTATAAGCAGCTAGCATGATATTATATATTATAGCGTACTATTAACATGTTTTACACTATCTATTGAGTATTTAGTGTGGCTAAAATGCATTAAAAGTTCAAAATAAAAACTAAAATGCCTTTAACCATTTAAGATTAAACTTTAGGCCTTGTCCATAGGTAAATACTTAAGACTTTAATGCTGTAAAACTTCGCTAGAAAGAACAAAGCAGTTGCATTAGAAGTCATCATCAGAACAAAATTTACCTCTATTCATATAAGTAAGTGGTACATGACAAAACTTGATATTATGTACATGAAGTTTTGTATTTACAGACTAAAACATATCTATGGCTAAAATTGGAGTTTAGAATTCAGTACCACCATATGATAATAATTGGTCGTGGTCAAACTTAGATCCTGAATGTTAAATAATATTTGATGATGCCCTCTCCTGTACCTTTAATAATAAACCTAGTAGCAATACTTTCTCATTAAATTATGAGTTTTCTTGACTGCCTCATAGACAAATTGTTAGCATTTTTGAGCATCATTTTATTATTTTTACAAAAAATGAATAAGGAAACAGTTTAAGAATATCATACTAATGTATATATACAAATATTAGCATTTTATGTAAGAGGTCATAAAATAATCTATTTTAATAAAAGATCTAATCTTAGAAATGGGGGGGCATATTTTATCATAGATCTAACCATCTTGTGGATTAGTGGCATTAAGGATTTTCATCCTTATAAATTAAATATTTTATGATATACGTTTATCAAATGACATATAGTATAAGCAGTATATCTTTGTACCAAAAAGGATTTAAGCCATATTTAAACTTGGTCCCTCATATGCAGAAGCTATAGCAAAGAAAGTATTATTAACTTCACAGTAAACCATGACATATAATCGATGGACTAAACTTATTTTGTATAAGTAGACCTTCAAGATCTTACATTTTGTTATGACATAAATCTTACTATTTTAAATCTTTTTAATTTGACCTTTAAATGATCTACTTGATGTGTATCATTTTATGCTGTTATCTCCATTAAAATATTGCTAAAATTGATAAACCAGAAATTAAAAACATCATTATAACAACTTGCTTTTCACTCAGCGTAACTTTCCAAGAAAATTATATGTAAAAAGTAAATTTTGATCACCCACTGTAGTTTCACTCCAATGTCCTCAAATTCCCCAAGTGCTGCCCCAGTGTGGGGAAGTGCCAAAACTCCCCCCGCCATTTTCTGTCAGACAAGAAAACGCACTTGGACTGGATCGCCCAGTCATACCAAACCCCTAAGATAATTTGTTCCTCCCAAGGATCTCAACGCCCACCTCACTTGAACCCAAGCAGTGTCCTGTTGCCCCCTGGTGCTCCCCCAGAGCAACATGCATTTCAGCCTTAGGGTCGACTATGGGGAACTTTCCCCTATCACAACTAAGCCATTATCAAAATGGCTCAGGCGAGGATGCATCCTGCCAGTTTTATTGACTTCCACCCCAATAAGGGGTATTTTGATCTCAGCTTCACCTGTGAAGCTGATGCTGCTACTGTGGCAACTGTGCCCCTAGTTTTCCAGGGTACCCCTCTCCCCACAATTTGGACCCAGCTCCCAGTAGATGCCACTTTGGTGGTTCAGTTCGCTGGTTTTCCCACCCACCTTCCCCCTGAGGTGCTCCACCAAGAGCTGATGGAAGGTTTGGCAGCCTATGGCTCAAACCCCATCTTGCAATTTGTGGTCCCAAATGGGGCCACACGCCTCACTGGGTCTTGGGCGTATTCCACAATCAGCCCTAAATCAAATAAAATTGCCCTGTCAATTCCCCCTCGTGCAGTTATCTTCTCTGACCCCAACCACCCATTCTGGGCTTGTGTCGAGGGCGGACAATCTGCCCATCATGGTTTGAGTTGGACTACTCAAAACGCTTGTGCAATCCCTAACTGCTTCCAACGGCTCTGATTTTTTATCCGCCAGCATTTAATCTGCCGCCCACCATGCACCAGCTTCAGTATGGGGTACAACCCTACCTCCCCCTCCTCCAAAGCCTGTTGCTGCAGCTGTGCCAAAAGCCTTTAATCAGCTTCCTCCTCACCCCAGTGCCACAAATGCTCCATCCAATCAAGCACAGGATTGGACCCCAGTTTGATACCATGCATCCTCCAACAAACCAACCAAACCTCAGGAATATGCCAACTCCCAATTTAATTTAACCAAAATACTTGGAATTTATTGGCTAAAATTGATAAGTTAGGTAATATAACTGAAGACTGAAATATACAAATCAAGCGGTTTGTGTATATTGACTAAGATGATTAGCTACCCCCATTTATACGCCCCCAAAAAACACTGAAATATTCTGCAGTGACCACCAGCTGGCTGTTGAAGCAACGGCTAAGCCAGATTGTTGTCCTCTCCACAAAGCTGCTGCCAAATCAGTGGCAATGCACGCAGGATGAATCCCTCCTCTCATTATTCCCTACAAAGCCAATAAGGTCCAAAAGATATGTTGATTGAAGCCCACAAAAATGCCAAAGACGCCATCCAGCATGTGGCAGTGGTAGCGCGGAATCCCAAATTAAAGATTACCCACACCAATATTGCCACGTTCATAAAGATACCTGATGCACGCATGAAAGCTGAACTAGCTATGGCCAATTACGTTAGAAACTCTTATGTATAACGGCTGTATTCTTACCACCTCAATCATTGGAAATATATCTCCACATCCCGCTGATGCCCCGACGCCCCTGCTCTCCACTGTAGCCCATGCCCTGCTTTGGGATGAAGATGCTGCCAAGGATGAGCCCCCTGATCCCCCCTCCCCTTCCACCATGATGGGATAAGCGGTTCCCGCTGTCCCACCTGGTTGATTAAGTTTACTTTATGCGTGTCATCTGCTCATTTTGGGCAGTTTGTTCATTATACTCAGTGAGGATTTATTTTAGGTTTTGAGCTTTGGTAATGTCCGTCCCCAGGTTGGCTTACCTCAATTAAGTAAAATAAAAAAACATCATTATAATAGAAATAGAGTATTTGACAAAAACAATTGTATCAGAAAATTCAGTGAAAATATATAAAACTGTGAATTGGAATATTTCTTTTCTAGGAGATTAATTATTTTCCATGTAATATAAAGCTTTAATTGCCTATGTTTATAGCTAATTAATCACAGAAACGCTAGATTAACTTAAAGCTTTATGGCGACAACTTCTTGATATAGAAAATTTAAATTGTATAAAAAATGTGTACCATGTTCAGTGAACTAAAGTCTGATTTATCATATTACATAATAGATGGAACAGCTATATAACTTTAGTTCATATAAGTTATTTTTACTTATAAGAAATTGTATTGAAATTAAGATGTGTTGCTGTTTGTAAATAGCTGTTTTTATTAAATAATGTGAGAGCACCCGTCATTTTTTAGTTTCCCAAGTCTATTCTTGGCTTTTAATTATGTAACTAGAAAAATTAAAGTTCTTATGTTCGCGTGGGATCATGAATTTATTTTAAAACATTTAAGCAGAAATTTTGATCTACCTTGGGAAGGACTAAGTTTTTTAGTACTGATGGTAAGGTCCATAGATAAAAAGTACCACATACTAATAATTTTTGATTATCTATTTAAAAAAGGGAATGAATATTTTTGAGTGACTTTATTAATTACTGACAATTTATATAGATATTATGACCATCAGGTTTTCTTTGGCTAAAAGAAGGGTCTGAAGCCCTTGTAATTTTGAAAGGCTGTAATTTTCCAACATCATTAATATTTCCAAGGCTCCTGATACTTAGGCTTCTTTGACTTTCTGATTTTATATAATCAGTCCACAGTCTTTTAGTTTTTGTGGGTTTGACAATATATGTAATCCCTTAAATGTTTGATAAATTTAAGGTGTTGAAGAATATATCAGAATACTTGGTCAAAAAATCTTCTTTTTTGCACTATAATTTGTTAAGACATTACTAACTTTATGCTCAGTAGTTGCAATGGTAAAGTTTTTTAAGTTTTTTTTATTATTCTATAAAACCACTAAGTTTGAAAATTTATGTAATGAGGACCAGGAATATAAAAGCTAAAAGTATTGATTTCTATCATGCAACCATTGTTGGTAATAGTAGCTAATTAAAAAATTAGGGAAACATATACAGGCCTTAGAAGTTCAATATATATCAAAACCTTCTTAAAGAGGAACTTACATGTCCCCAAATTGCAAGGGTGGCTCTAATAAGTTTTTAAGATTTTTTCCCTAGTTTTGATTAATTTCTGAGCCTTTTGTTATAGCTAAATGAGCCTAGAATAAGATAGCCTGCCTTCTTGACCGTCAACCATAGCTAAATGCATTGATATTAATGCTTTGAATACCTAATAAACCGTTATATGACTTATTTGATTTAAACCAGGATATAGATTTTATTTCATGTTTAGTTGATTTTCTCTAGAAACTATAAGAATTCTAAGATCCAACAGGGCTTACAACGTAAAAACGATGTTTGCTAAGTCATACTTCTC
Organism: Massospora cicadina; assembly: GCA_022478985.1. NCBI lineage: Eukaryota > Fungi > Entomophthoromycota > Entomophthoromycetes > Entomophthorales > Entomophthoraceae > Massospora > Massospora cicadina. The sequence continues at coordinate 18,764 of JAKSZP010005802.1, read as the reverse complement.
TGGATAGATACATTATAAATTGTTATAGATTTTGATAACTAAAGCAACACCAAAAAGCGTTAGGGCAAGATCTCTAAAATTTATTCAAAGGGACGACTAGAACCTATAGACGCGTTTATAAAAGCTGAGCTGTACTTTATTACATAGGAAGGATGTCTAAAATTATGTCATATTTTTTAGTTCTCTGATAATGACATTCATGGGAACTATTCTATCAATGACGTCCATGATGAAAAATTCATAAAATCAAACCTCTTTAAATAAAGCACTTATGTAATGAGGGGAAAAGGTCAAGATAAAGGGGGAACAACTGTAGCAGAGTATAAATTAACAAATTGAAATCTCACTTAGCCCAGATAAGTTCAATCAAAATCTTTATAGTTGGCTACTGGGATGATCATCTTTGTGGTATAGTAATAGTTTATGGAATATTAATTGGTAAAAATGAAGTGACTCTTCCTGACGCTGATAAAACTAGATTGTCTCCTCATCTCGCCTATTATAGCAGGTTTGCTGCCATATGGTGTCTTGAGCTACACTAAGTACATATCGCATCCTTTTAAGAATTATATATTCTATAGTATGAACATTATCACAAGTTTTATAAAGAACGAGATTGGTTATTTTGGTACAAATTTAATCTTACTTTTAGTTTATAGCTTCTCTAATGTCAAAAGTATGAAGTAAAATTATTCTTTACCGCCTTTCTTGAGGATAGTAATAATAATTAAGAAAAGGTCTTGGAGACCATGAAATAAAACTGTCATATAAGGTAGATGTGGTTAAAGACTAATAAAGTTTAAATCTATGGTTTTTTACTAGAAAAGTAAAACAACGTTATTCTTTAAAACCTATATGGCCATGAGAACTGTTTTAGTTTAAAACAGGTTTTATTGCTGACAAATTTTCATATCTTAAGTATATTCATAAAAAAACGTTTTTCCACTCAATTTCACTTTTGAGCGAAATTTATAAAAAAGTTAATTTACCACCGATGTCTGGCCACGCCTTGTTCCTATAATTGTCCGTAGATCAGCCGCCTGCAGCTCCAATGTGGGGTAGCGGTGCTCCACCACCTAGCATTTTCTATCCTGTGGGCAAACATGTTTTCATGGGGTCAAATAGCCCACCATCTTCTTCAATCTCTTTTGTCCCCATGGGTCTTAGCACTCCACCTGGCGCGCATCAACCCTTCTTGCCCCCATCCTTTCGCCCACCCTCAATCCACAATCTGATTTGCCTATAAGTTGACTATGGGCATATACCTATATGCCAATAAGGCAATTATTTTATTGGCCACCGCTGCTTTTGTGCCAGCTGGCTTTATCTTTTTCCGCCTGTTTAAGGGCTATTTTGATGTTGACTTTCAGATGGAAGAGGCCGCTGAAGCTGCGGCTTCTACTCCCCTTGTTTATAAAACTACTCCCATACCAACTACCCAAACTCGCCTCCCTACTGACACCACAATGGTGGTGTCCTTTGCGTCCATCCCTTCCCACCTCCTACCCCAAATTTTATATGATCAGTTGATAGCGGGGCTTCTGGCTTATGGGACTCAGCCCAACATCATCTTCACTGTTCCCTCTGGTGCAGAAAGCCTTGCCGCCCCTCACGCCACTGTTACCATAATACCACACCATCCTGCCATGGCCCAACAAATCCCTCCACGCTCATATTGCAGCAGTGCCAGAGAAACTTTTTTGGGCTCATGTGTGGATAATGTTCACCAGATTTGTCCCCTCTGTTTTGGGTTCAACCATTCAAAAAAATTTTTCCCCTGAGCCACTTCCTCTGATGCGGCTTTGGAGTTCTATTTGGCGGATTCTTAATGGGGCATTTTGTTGCCCCTCCCACTCAACGTTCTTGTTGAATGGGCAAGAGTGGGAAATTGGCAACTTTAAATCAACCGCCCACATTAACCCACCCAATTACACCCCCAATCAGAGTCAGGATTGGACCACCATTCACATCCAAGCAGCCCATTTGACTATTACCCACCCAAATACTTAATCCAATATCTCATAAACCAAAATCCATGTGACCTATTGGCTGAGGGTGACAAATCTGGTAAAGTTATCATGAGTGAGGAATCCGGTGAATCTCTTGGCCAGTTTGATTATGGTTAGGCCAAATTTTCCCTTCTGATTTTGACAAAACCCCATCCCCCAAATGTTTCACTCCTAAACCCAATGCCGTCCCCTACCAAAGTGACCACCAGATCACCTTAGCAGCAGTGTCCTCTCCCCATTGCTTAAACCTACGCAAAGCAGTGGCTCAATCAGTTACTCAATACCAACTAGGGCTGACCACACTCTACTACCCCCTGATTTCCCTAAAGCAGCCCAAAGGGAAATCTCTAAATTATTCAATAATGCCAAAGCCACTGTAATGTATGTTGCTAAACTAGCAGATTTCAAACCATCTGCTAAACCCACACCAAAGTTTATCCAATTTTGCACAACTCCCCAATGACCACATTCAAGCTGAACAACTTTTAGCGAATTTGTTGAAGCTGTCTAACAAGCTGATCTTGATGATGAGGATGAGAACTCATTTTACACCGCCATCCACCCACACTACGGCAATGCCCAACGCCCTGACTCTCCGCTTTAGTTCATTTATAAAATTATAATGATATTGTCATAAAGAATATGTCTGTGGAAGAGCCGCCCAACCCCCCTCAACCTCTGCAATGGTGGGTTAGCAGTTTCCAGTCCCCGCCTAGTTGGAGGTTTTTTGTTTTGATTTTATTGTTCCATTCAGTTGTTCGTTTAATTCTTTTGCTCTTTGAGTATCAGTAATGTCCGTCCCCTGGTCAGCAAACCTTGAATAAATTTTGAAATTTTAAGCATAATCTTAAACTAAGGTTGGCATATATCAGATGTGCAACAACAAACTTCACGCATATTGCTCAGTTAAGGTTTAAATAATTTGTCCTTATTGATACCTAAACCTACCATGATACTTAGAGATGAAAGGGAAAGGATACAGACCTTATACAATTTTTAGTTTTTTATTAAGATTTAGTACTAGGAATTTCTAATAAAAAACCTGAGGAAAAGCTAATAGACTGTTTCAGAATATTTTGTCTCTGCGTAAGTGTGGATTGGTGGAACCTTTGTATAATAGGCAAATTATTATATATATCATTAAATGCACTAGTTTTAAAAAAAGTATTTAGGTAGCCTATATCAACTAACCTTTGTAAGTCTGTGATTTGATTCATTTTATTTAATAATAAGAAGCTCTTATTTTGATATTTTACAAATAGCTTACTTAGCTACTAGTCCTACACTTCTCTTCTAGTTACCAACCATATGATTAAAAATATGATTTAGTTTTCCTTTACTGTCAAACCCATAAAGCTTTTACTCTATGGTAAGTTCCATGTAAATAGGCATAGTAATATTTTTATTGGTGCTTCAATACAAAAGCCTAAGAAGATTTTTGATAGATATTGCAAACCTAAATAAAAACTTTTAAATTTACAGTTATCAGAGTTTTTCCAGAAACACTGGACTATAAGAGGTCCAGATGGCCAGAGTTCTATAGTGTCCATTTGTGCTCTCAGAACCAGACAAAACTATGGGAACAGATGAGACGCAAGGACTCTTATGAAAATAGTTTTAATGACCAAAGATGTTGATGCGATTTTCAGTTAAGATTATCTTAGGATGTGATAGTTTTGCCCATAAAACAGACTCAAGAAGATGCAGATGACATGAACACAACCGTGCTACCTCCCATAGTAGGGTTAGGAACTACATTACTAAAAGTTGCAGATGAATTTAGCTTTTGGTACCATTGATATATTTTTAAATTTTGTGCCTGGCATTCTGATATAGTATGAACAATTGATTTTGTAGAGACCCCGACGTTCAAAAAAGAATGGGCTACATAATGGTGGGACTCACTTATAAAATGTCAAGCTATCTATAATGAAATAAAGTTCACAAATAAACAAAAAAATCTTAAAAGAAATTAAAGACATATTAATGAATGTTTTGGATCAATACTAGTGTCATACGCCTCATTATAGATGCATCAAAACAACTTATAGATGTTTAAAGAAAACTAGTTAAAAAGAAACAAAAATATAAGTCATTTAAAAAATTTATAAGCTAAAAGTTTTAAAAAGATATAAAACCTAATACTAGAAGAGACTTCAGAAGCCCCATACCGACTAGATTTATTTCTAAGACGGTTTATACTATTATAAGATTGTAAAGTAGTTTAAATGTTGTCCTAGAGTATTTTTTAGTCATTATGGTCAAAAGAAGGCAATAGCAGACTTAGCTCAAAGCTCCATCTCAATGAGCTTATCTAGGTCATCTCTTGTTGCAATGTGCTAAACAATACATGATAAAGTGCCACTAAAGGAATAATTACCATAAAAATCATTAAATAGTACAATATATTATATACAATAAGGAAGTTCAGATGTGCCCTATAGTGAGTATCAGTTATTGGATGTTCATCTTGGTTAGTTTATAATCTCAATAAGTAAGTTAACAAAGGTATAAAACTTTAGACTTCATAAAAAGATTTTCAGATATCTCTCTCTGAGAGTAAGTAGCATAAATATTAGGTCGCTGATATCTGGTATAATTAATATAGTCATCATAGTGGTAATCCATCTTGATACTTACCAAAGAAATGGTGTAAATTGTTTTTAATTTTTAGATAAAGTATTTTTAAATATTGGGGTTTTAATAAAAGCTTTTTTGATGTATTCTAAAAAAATGTATATGCTAAACAGTTCTAAGGCTCTAACAGTATTAAGATAGATCGTTAACTTTCACAAGTTGTATTTTTGGATTTTATACATCTTCTATATCATAGTCTCAAGGTCAAGAGTCTTCTTACCTTGGTTTGCTACCAGATAAGTCATTCTGCTACAATCATACACATCCTAGATTTGAAGTTTTATAAAAACTCTAATAAGAATTTGTCTCCTATAAAAAGGATCTCCTTCCAATTGGGTGAAAAAACTATTACTAGATACAAAGACGCGTTAATTGATGCTTAATATGTAGATTTGATAGGAACATCATTTCATATACTGAGTAACATCTTTATATATTTATAGATAAAAAACACAATTAAATACTTATGATTTCTTACTTTCCTACTCAGAAACGTAAAGTTTACATATGATTGTGAAAAACCCTTTATCCAGTACTACTTATTGTGGAAAGCAATAGCTATTTAATCTGGCCAGTAAATTAACAGTCATGAATAAAAATTAACCACTTTTCAAGCTTCCTAGTCTAGTGTATCTTTATATCAAGCTATATTGTAACATCATGTGCATCTAACTGAGGCAATACTACAATGTATCACTTTATAACCTCATTATATAACCTTTTGTCCTATTGGATTTCTAAGATTCATTAGTGAAATATTTCTAGTCATAGTAAGTTTTAGTATACAAAACTTTTAATTTTAAATACGTGTTTATCCTTTATTTATCTTTGCAAAAAAAATTTAAAAGTTGCATCTATGAGAAAATTAAAAATACAATGCTTATTTTGGTGCAGTTTGAAATTGTATAAAGTATGTCTCAATAGTGAGGCCTTTCATAGTGTGGTCAATACCAATGACTATCCTTATATTCTGTTGTAAAAATGGCATCAAAAGTCAGAAATATAGTTGTGACACAGTTTTGATTAATACGCTAGTAAATTTGTTTAAAGAAGGGTACCGTCTTTGAACATATTATTATAAATAGTATAAGGTATTAATCTTATTATTAGTTCCCATAAACACAGTAATTTTAATTATATGCCAGTATCTTATCTTTGCAACTTCTTAGTTTTCATAATTTTATGTAATATTGTTTTACGCTCAGGCAGACAGAATGTAATGTATCTGTCATGTCACCATGGCTCAGTACAGCTCGCTTTTTAAAATGGTTCCAAATCCTTGCTCAGGGTGCCTGACACAAAGCTATATAACTTGGGACCTAGGGTATTCTCCAGGGTCACCACAAGGTTCTCTACACCTTCATATATTCTGTACTTAAATCATTATAGCAAAACGGTGCTTAATGGTTGCAGTATGGATAGTAAGGGCATTATGAGTAATCACAGTATAAATCAAGTATTGGAATAGGAGTTAAAATACTAAAAAATCTATTTAAAGGACTATGGAAGTTCACTATTAGTGAAGCAAAAAAACTTCTTTGACGCGAGAAATCTAACACAGGGCAAGTGCTAATAAATAGTATAATTAAAGTTATGAGTTGATGCAGGTGTGAGACGTGTGCTAATTAATGATCATTCATAGTATGAGTTGACGTTAGCACCTCAGCGGTGTATTATTTAAACGCTTTTATTCTAAAAGGTTATATATAATGTATATATCTTTAGGGTTGTTTCCTTATGATGATCATTAGTAAATTACTAGCATCTGTTCTTCTGAAATAATTTTATCACTTTGAAAAACTTATCTCAACTGAGATAATAGTCATACTTTAGGCCTGAAATTTTGTTAATAATTTCTGCAGGTAGATTACCAACTTTATTGATGCACATATCACATAGGGATAAAGCCCGATCTTACTCTAAATTAATTTGAGCTATAGCTAGATGTCATAGAAATATTCCCATCAGATGTTGAAGTCGCAATCAAACAAGAATTAAATTCTAGGTTAGCAATTATAAAATGTCTCAAATCCACAACTATAATAAAATTTTAGCTCTCTGAGATAAAGATCTGATCTATTCTCTTTTTTCGGATTTCCTGTTTACTTTTTATCACCTCATTATAGCTATCCATAGCGTTATCATTTTTAAAAAAACCCCTAATAGAAGCATTTTACATCTACAACTAATGAAAGAAATCCTAACTTCTTAAAAATCAACTTTCCAATAATGTTAAACACAACAAACATAAACATGCATATTACCAAACTTTATTAATTAGAGATATGTTAATAATAAGTAATATTCTCTTAAGACTTTAAAACAGTATATCTTATGCTCTTAACTAGAATAGTTTACCATTTTAGATCGCAGCTTTTTTAATATGTGATGCTCTGTTGGCAGTTAAAGTAGTAGGCATCAGTATGCAGACTGCTGGAATTCTCAAAGTAATTATATTTATAGCTTCTGACTTAGCATAATCTTCAAGTTATTCTGTTGGGTGGATGCTAGCTAGTGATAATTGCTACTTTACAAAAGAGAACTAAGAATAAAGTCATATTTGTAATTAAGGAATTGGGACCAAAGATGACCGCTCTGTTATGGCAAAATAAAACTTTTGACTGTTTAGGGAGGATATTGTGAGGAAACCTTGAAGAACAAACTGTTGAGATGTTGTCCTAGGTTGTTGATTAGATAGTGTAACCAATGATATAAACTAGTAATTAATGCTTTACTAGATATAATTTAAGCCTTAGTATACTTTAAAGAGAAGTTCCAAAATGAATCATTGGATAATTTTAAAAGAAATATCATTGTATTACCCATTAGGATGTGACCACCTAGTGCTAAAAAAGTTAATTAGAAAAGATTTTTTAAGTAACCATATCAATGGGGTTACATGTAACGCTCAATTTGAATTTTGCATCTAATGGTTGGGGTTGCATAATATTTTCTGAGAAAGTTTCTCAGATTTTTAAGATAATAATGACTATTCTTTATGTCAATCCATTGAGTCAAGCACTCATAATTATTTCAATAAAAATTATTTTTGGGTTAAAATCCTGAGAGACACTAAGAAGCAAATTTTTTTTGATGAGTGCTTGTCAATAGAATTCCAGCCTGTTAATGTAAGTGCTTCAGCAGACATAATAACAGGCACAGAATATTGAGCTGCACCTCATCATAGTTATGTGAGTTGGAGAAAGAAGGGATTTATTACCATTCTAGGGATTCTTTTTTCAATATCTCATGTTGATTTAACACCTAAGAATTCCTCTATCATTGAAAGCAATAATAGTGGCCCTTGGGTTGCTTCAATTTTAAAAAACACTAACTGCAAAACTAATAGATTATAATTATCTAGATAGAAAAAGATAATAAACTTTCAGATGAAAAAAATTATTTTTGTTAAATAAGTGAAACAATAATTTTACTATAACATAGGTAGGATGCTTGGTTTTAGTTTGTTCTGTGAGGAAGATATCAAGCCAAATTACAAAAATAGGAAATGTTTGCCAATTTTGAATACTGTTAACAGTTTCAAACACCCATTTATCCTTTGATAGTATTGGCCAACATTTCTGTGCTATTCTTGGGTTGTTTTTGGCAACTTCCACATGTCTGAATTCATTTTTACAAATTTGGAACCAGACGCCAGATTTGATCACCATTTTGGCTTTTCTCTTCAACTTCTAGCTAAAATTTGCCTTACCAGATAAATTTTTCCCTTTTTTAATTGACTCTTGATTAAACCGCATGTTAAGGAAGAAGCATGGGCCCTAATTGTCAAGGATTTGAAATTTTTCGAATATACACAGAGTTTTATAATCTTTTTCAATTATGTATTATGCAGTTTTTAAAATATGGTAGGCTTGAGAGTAGGTTGGTAAAGAAAGATGGGTGGCAGTTTTGGAGTTTTGTGTTACACTTAAATAGCGTCAGGTATTTTTCAAAGTAACTTATTCAAAGTCTTAACTAAAAAAGACCTTGATATAGATAGAGATAAAAGCTCACAAAAAGATTATCCTTTATCAGTGAAACTTTTAATTATTTAAAGGCCTTGCGGTAGTCCTGTTCATAACATATCATTTCAAGTGATGATATATCAAATATTCTCTAATTTATGATCAGGATAAACTTGACCCCTGATATTTGACTTGATGAGTTTATCATCACCAATCTCTCCATATGTAACCAATGTTGGAAAACTTATAGTTGAAGAATTGGTAAGGGTTAAATTAGTCAAAATCCTGACACTTCCCCCAAGATCAGTAACAGAAGAGCATGAGATTGTAAAAATCAAGGATGTATGCGCTTAAGGACTATATAATATCATCATGGAATATATGGTATTTGAGTCCTTTTTGGAATATTACTATATAAGTTATAGATTAATTAGTCCTCAATTTATCAATTCTACCACCAGGGCGATAGTGATAATATAAGAATAATCTTTAAACTGATATTTGGGCAATACTGGTTTATGTTGATTACTTATAAGAGTTTTCTTCCTTGTAAGAGTTTTAATATACTCCATAAATTGGGCCTGTAAGCGGTCAACTTCATTGGCTATAACTCACATAATTAAATCAGCACTCTTAGGAACACTGTCATTTAGGGAAGCTTGAACGTTTGACAAAACCAAATGATATCTTCCATGAGTACATTTATGCTTTACCATTCTGATAACGCGATGGTAACTAATCTGATAAGCCAACAAAGCACTGGTTAGGTAAAAAAATTTAATTGTGAAGGATTGGAGGATGCCATTTTTTTAAATGGCTACTAAAGTTCTGTTAAATCGTTCATTGGCTCCATTGGTCAATGGATGGTAAGGAACCACAAACTTCTGGGTGGTGTTAAATATTTTGATAGATATTGTAGTAATTGAGAAGTAAACCAGTCCCATATTGGACATAAGAACTGTAGGACTTCCATGTTGCATAATAATTTAAAGATAGAGAAATAAGGCTGTAGCTTTAGCAGTAGGTTAACAAAGGATATGGTTTCAATCCAATTTAGTTAGGTGATTAACATCCATAATAATATATTGATGACCATGCAATCCTCGTGGTTAGGGTCCTACAACATTGATATCTATCATCTCAAAGGCCTTTGTAGGAGGAATTACATGATGTTAAAAAATAGGGTTTGAGGTACTATGGCTCTTAAAAATGAGGCAAGCATCAATAGTTTCTTTAATTTTGACGTTAATTCTATTCCAAGAGCAACAGATTTTTAACCATTCATGAGTTTTCTTTAGGCCTCCATGACCTACCTGGGTATTTCCTTCCATATTGATAACGAAACGGGAGATGGGATGCAGTGAAGGTATCCATATAGTGTTTGACTTCTTTAATAAACCATCTTTAATCATATACTTAGTAACTTGTTTTAGAACGTATAGATCCTTGTTGAAATCCTTATCCCATTCATCAGGCCACCCACTTAGCTCATAAACATCTTCTCCTTTATTTGGGCCCAAAGTTAACACATGAAATTGGGATAGGTCTTTGGAATCTTGATGTTAGAGCCAGTTTGATGTATATTAGAAAAGTAATAATTTTTTATCCATAAATGCTCAACGGGAAAATCTCTCATCTGTTTTTTTTTATTTTGCAACCACCTTAAGAGTAGTCAGTAAATGCAGAAAAATGATTCTCATAAAGGAAAGGGCGAAAATGCTTGATGAGCATTATTACAGCCAGACATTTATGTTCAGTTAGACTATAATTTTACTTAACTTTGAATCACATTTTGCTGTAGTAAGCTTTGGGATGGTCGATTTGTTCTTCATCATATTGTGATAAAATAGCTCCAATGGCTACATAATAGCATCTGAGTATGATATAAAAGGTTTATCAAATTGAGAGTGGACTAAAATAAGATCTTTGGTTAGAGCTTTTTTAAGTGAGTTGAAGGACTGTTCTTGAGATGAGCTCTACTTTTATTGTACTCCTCTTTTTTGTAAATGAAATAATGGTTTAGAAAAATCTGCAAATTTAAGTAATACTGCCAACAATATACTATCATTTCTAAAAAGACTTATATATCTCACAAGGTGCAGAAGAAGATAATTTTTAATGACCTTAATTTTGTCTGGAAGAAGTTGACTCCTTTTTTGAAGAGATCTTATGACCTAAAAATTCCATCTATTTTAAAAAAATAAACATTTTGAAAGTTTAAGTTTTTAAAAGAATTACAAATCTGCTTAAAAACCTCACATAAGTGACCAAAGTGTTCAGTAAAGTTTTAAAATACAGTGATGTCATCTGAAAAAACCAATACATAGGCCAACTTTAAGTCTCAAAGCATCCCATCCATGGATTGCTGGAAAGTAGCGGGAAGTTTGTCAACAATTGCCATCTTGACTCTGACGTAAGAATGAATTGGGAAAGAAGTGTCCCAATTTATCAGATATCATTGGCCAATTACAAGTCTGATCTGTGGCAATAACATTTTGGATGGATATAATGACACTATTGACCTAAAGTCCCTGGTCAATTCACAGTGGAACCCTCAAATTGTGGTAACACTTTTTTTAATACCTCTCAGGCAAAAAGAACGAGTTCAAGCAGTTGGATTGTACTGACTATGTGACAGAATCAAGGGAGTCCGGCTGAGGTTCCTCCACTTTCCATTAAAAGCTAAGTTAAACCACCTATGCAGGGACCACCCCTTTTATAGCCTCAGAGGGGGTCCCCTCAGGTGTAAAAAAATTTACTTGTTGTGATTAGTTCTGCTGTCTCATGTCCTTGCCAACCAGACTGATCCTATTGGTAAACAACTTTCCATCATTTAATCTGCAAAAGTAAGGCGAGTTTTCTGTGCTCCAATAGGTCAATTCACCATATTCCCTAATTTGGACCTAACTAGAGTATTCCAAAATTAGCATCGAATTCCCTTTTAAACCTCAATAGAGTTTAAATACTGAGATGTAAGATATTGATAGGGTTTTTTTTCTTACCCCGTGCTGAAACTAATAAAAGTTATATAAAAAACAGTTTTAATTTTATTAGTGTTTTTTAAATTCAATATAAGTAAGTTGTTTATGTAATCCAGCGGAGATCAGCACCAGCGAGCAATAATTAGCTGGATTCCCACAAAGTAGTGCTCACTATGGGGGCTACCCTTACAACTCAAAGTCTCAATTAAAAAATGGAGGTTTTCAAAGTGAGTAACCCTCCAACTCTTCCCCTTAAGAATATTTCAGGAATAGTTGCCCTTTGAAGAGCAACTAGCAGCGCTTTATGCCAGCTTAAAGAGCTTGAATTTCTCCCCTTTAAACCCCATTACAAGACAAGTTCACTCCTGGTGAGGGGAGCTTTGCTTCTTTTATTAATATTTATGAATCTTCCATGAAAGAAAGGATTCTTTTCAACCTGTAACAATAACATTAGTTTCTATGATTCGATTCAAACATCAACTTTTTATAATCATACAGGAGAGATTGGCGTCTTCAACAAATTTCAATTAAACTATGCGAAAGTTATAACAGGCAATGGACAAAACGGTGCTCCAAAGGGCAAGAAACGCCCTAGATGGAGGGACAATCTAGTACTAAAAAAACGCCCTAGAGGGGGACGAGGAAACATGGTCACCAAAAAACACAAACTGAGGCACCGCCCAGGTTTATGGAGTTCAACATAAACATAACCAATGTATGGAAATCCAATATAACCAACCCCTATTGAAGATAGAGCATGGTCTCTGACTCTATCTAGGGGTTAAGTCTCCAACTCTGTGGGAGAAAGTGAGCGAGGCACAGCCTCCCTCTTCCCTACATGGTGTAAGTTACCACCAATACAATCCCATGCAACTGGGTCAATTTGGGCTTTGAGACTGAAGAAGATGTAGACACCGCCTCAAAAGAACGCATCAAAGTTGCTCTCCCTGAGGGCAAACGAATTGTGCACACTGTGAGCAACAGATGGGACAAGCAAGCACTTTGTTCATCTCCTTCGCTTCACTCCCTACCACTCTTCCCTGCAAGCAAATAGAGAAAAAGCTCCAAGCTGGACTTGCCAGTTATGGAGAAATTAAACAACTCAAATTACAGCAGTTTCACCTGATGCTGAACCTGTGCACAGGAAAGGCAATCGCCATGATCCACCCACTCCCTGAGGTGGTCGCAGATCTCACAAAAATCCCTCGCACAGTGGAGTTTCACCTCCTAGATGGGAAGTTGTCAAAGCAATTCTGCGTCACACTGGAATGCGCACCGCCTATCTGCAAACACTGCACCACATTAGGGCACAAGGAAAATGCATGGTCTGTGAAGGAGCGCATTATGGCCACAGACTTCTGCGATGACACCATGACCAAAGATGACATAGAATTCGCAAAATTACTGATGCCAACTACGCCTTCCAATGGGGAGAGGATGGGCAATACATTCTCATAGACCCAGTATCACCCAAAGTGCAAAAAATGTATACAGAAGGACCGCAAGTGGGAAGCGGCCAAGACTGCATCCATGGCCTCCGCCATCTTCACCAAATAAATTCAGGAGTATTAGAAAATATCAGCCGAGTCAACCAATCAGAACAAACTGCCCAAGCTGTGAAGGACATGGAGGAAATTATCTGAGCCACCCAATCAGAGCAGTACGCCCAAAATGAAACACTTTCTCAGCAACGCAACTGAATTACCAAATGGGATAAATCAAGTGAAATTAGAACAATTCAGCTCCACTATGGGCGAAAAAGCGGAATCTAATTCTCCAAATTCTCACTCCAGAACCACAGAAACAAATCAGCGTACCGCGCCAGCCCACCATGAGTCACAAGCGGTAGAAAATGCCACAAATTTTAAAAACTGCAATATCTGCAAGAAATCAACACAGGGTATGAGATCAGACGATGCCACAGAATATACTGGCCCAGAAACATGAAGTAGGGCTTGCAAAAAGAGCGTTGTGTGTGGACCAGGCGGCCATCCCAACTGCTCCTGAGGCGCCGCAAGCACCTCAGTGATAATAGGGACACTAAACATTCTGGGAGCCAGGACTCATGCATCCCAACCAAAAAACTGGACTTCCTAAAAAACCCCTGTAGATATCCTGGCCATCCAAGAAACCCACTGTCTACAGGGGGAAAGGGGATCCTGGTCAGCCAGGGTCTCATCATCCCTATTGATATAGATGACATACTGTAGGATAGTCATCCAAAATAGAAAAAAACCAAAAATCATGAACTCCTCCTCATATCTTCACAGTTGCACCCTGATTGCAACAGTTGTAAACCAAGATGACAAAATTTTGATAGCATGCATCTATGCACTGTGCACCACAGCTGAGATGAAACAATTTCTCAAAACCATCCCAACACTCACCCTCCACCTAGATACCATCCTACTGGGCGACTTCACCTGCTGGGATAACCCCAACATAGACCAATGGCCTAACCCCAGGGATACCCACTGGGGTACATTGAGTTCGTGCAATGAAGGTATCCCTTGGCCTACATGATACCCTCCCCCCGGGTCACCACTACTTCTCCACACGACCCAGCCCAACATATGTGAGGGAACACTCACCTCACTGAGCCACTTTGACTACATCCTCACACCAAAACCCACCATTCAAACATATCAAACTTTGCAACAAAAAATCAATTTCTCTGACAACTGACTTATTTTGGTGCAGCTCTCGCCAAACTAAACTCCCACACAGGCGCCAACCTGAAGGAAGCTACACTTTTAAAACATAAAATTACCCAAAATAATCGGCTGGGTCAAACACAAGGCCATGTTCCCAGAATTCACAATCCCATTAATACTGGAGCCCAGCAAAATCTGGGCAAATTTCAAAACTGAACTGATAAATAAAACTTGTAACCTTGCCTCATGTAAGTATACCACTGACACAGCCACAATCAGGCGCACCTTGCCAGAACATGACCACCTCAAGCTCAACACACCAAAGTCCAGCTACAGCCTCAACTAGGGGCACAAATGGGCGAAATATCCGCCCGCTTAAATGCCCTCTTTTTAAACACCATCACAGAATTAAAGTATCAAGAAAAGGAAAGTTCATAAAAAGGCAGAACCTGCCTGACGTATTTCTTATACCAATTCCACTCATGTGGCAGCCAGCTCATGTGCACACAGGTCCGCATAAGATGAAGGCACCATAGCAACTGACCCAACGGAGGTCAAGATGGAAGTACATCACTATTACGCTGAACTATATTGCAACACCCCAACTGTCCCCCAAAAATTTTAAGAATTTTATACACACTTCTGGAACACAAAGTGCACCACCAGACTACAACCTCCTGAACATAATGATGCAGGAGGAGCTCTTGGACGCAGTCCGTGGTGCACTAGTAGGAAATGCTCAGGGCCTGATGGGATACCCTACGAATTTTACAAAAAATATTTCAAGCAAATCGCCCCTCCTCCTCTTAGCATCAATGAACCAGTGCCTGCTGGAGGCACGCCTCCTGCCTGGTGACCAGGACTCCTATATCATAACACTATTTAAAAAGGGCGACAAACTGAACCTGGCAAACTGGCGCCCAATTGATTCTCTAACACTGATACTAAAAGTTTACAAAAAGTTAGCAACCAGATTAGGCACAATAGCCTCCAAAATCCTGTCACCAAATCAGTTTAGGTTCATACCAGGGCGTTCAATCTGGACTAATATACACTCCGTCACCAACATACGTCAGTCCAAAGCAACTGGAACCCTGGTATTCCTAGACCAGGAGATGGTATACATCCAATTTAGCTGGCCATACCTGAAGGAATGCCTGAGCGCCTTCAAACTTCCTCCCAGATTCATAAAATGGGCGAGCTCCTCACAGAATCCTCACCTATGGCTGTATGCAGCCCTGGATTTCTAACTAACAAGATCACATCACGCAGAGGGCTTAAACAAGGGACCCCCCCCAGCCAGCTGCTGTATAACTTCATCTTTGATCCCCTCCTTCGCATTTCTGAAACAAGCCTCATGGGCATAAACGCACAAGGACAGTCACCGGTCAAGATACTAGCCTTTGTGGATGACTGCAGATATGATATAGATAAAAATAATGATGCCCGCCAACTGGAACGCACACTAGAGGATTATCCCATTGTGAGCAACGCGTCACTAAATAAAAGGAAAACGGAAATAATCCTCTTAGGCAAGTACACTAGCAAAATTTGGGCTACAACACCCAAGCCTCATAGCCCCCCACAAAGGAACAAACCTCACATCCTTTCCTTTGCATCACCTCCTACAACCAACCCTGTCCACCACCTAGGGATATGGCTGGAAACAGGGGGTATGCCAATGAGACAATTGAGAACAACCTATAACAGCGGATGTCCAACCGCACTGCATCCCATAATGGAAGAACCCTAGGACTAACAGGGCGAGTAACTGTTGCCAACTCACTCATCCTCCAGATGCTGTGGTTCCCCACGCATGCAATATCCTCTCACCTACATTCATGTCCTCAATCCGCGCACTTATCCAGGGGTGGCTGTGGCCTGGGACCCAGCCACCTGTACGGGTGGAAACACTCTTTGATACATGCTCAAGTGGAGGAATAGGCCAAATAGACTTTGAGGTTCACGCCAACTATATATTGGACACCTGGATAATTTAAGTCCTAGCCCCAGACCTCCCACATTGACACTGGTCCAGAGTGGCGAGGGCCAATTTTCACAGGTGTATAAAGTACCCAACCCACATAACCCATCCAGCCTGCTCGCATACCTTGCAAACCACCTCAATGCAGCGGGCCGTCATGGAACCCCCCCCCACACTTCAAACGCCTATTCCGCACCATTTGGCACATGGGGTGGTCCGCCACACTCACAGGAACGAATTAGGGAAGGAGAAGGCCTAGAGCCTACTTCAAACTAAGGAATCTAGAGGGCCACCCCCAGAGGGACACACAAGTCGTGACCCCAGTCATTGCAAGAATTGACTACCTGCATCCTTTAAACATCCTAAACAATCTCACAACACAGAAGACAATATGGAGGATAACAAATCATTTAGTCCTCCAACCAAGGGTAAGAGCTAACAAGTGGCGTTGCCTCAGAAGAACCTACCTAACAGCAGATCGCTCTAAAACTCTTCATGCTAAGTGCGCAGTGTGTATAGGGGATGGCAACCTGCACCACCGCCCTGAGGCATACCACCATCTAGAGCCATATGGCGGGAAGTTGCGCATTTGTTAAAAAAACACACCGACCAGGAGCTGTTAATCTCTAGAAGCCTCCTCGCACTCCAACTTGAATCCACAATACCACACACTCCACTCCCTGGTAGTCACCATTAAAATGTGGACAATCCACACCATAGCACTAAAGCTTTCAAGGGAACTGTACCCACCATCCGTGGGATAATCAGCAGATTTCACATACACCTATTGTAACACTTCCAAGCCTGGCTATACGGATACATAAGGGCCAAAGTAACAACAACTTGTTAAATCATGGTTCCCATTCTGGTTTCTTCATATGGACCACTTCCTCCACACCTGCTCCATAATAGGGAAAACCCCCTCAGAGTAGCGCACTCAACCCCCCTATACCTGGCAGTACCAGCTGGCAACAGTGGTAGCTCTTCTACTCTGGGGTGCATAATTTAGTTACACTTAGTTTCCCCTTATCCCATTACATATATTGGTACTGTCTGTCCCCTGGTCGGCTTACCTCAGTTAAATAAAAATGAATCTGCCATGCAAGGCGCGACTGACAAGCAAAAAATTAACACGTCCTTCCTTGCTTAAGTCGCCTGGCACAAGAGATGATAGTCCCTTACATGGACAATCTGCATATTTGAGCAGAGGTGAAGGAGGCTCTTTTGGCAATATTTGGTTCAAAGCAGAGTCTAAACATTGAAAAACAGGCCTTTGTGCGCCTTACCATGTATGATAGCGAACATACCACTGCCTTTTCTGAGCAGTTCTAGCTTGCTGAGCAGAGGTTGTCAACGTCTAACATGCTAACTCTTGATGAAGCCAATGCAGCCATGTTAAGTAGGTTAGCTTCTCAACCTTCTTTAACCCAACATTTCATTTCAGTGAAGCGATTCTTAAAAAAGTCCATGACATAAAAAGAGGCTTAATAGACGTTGCTGATTTCTATATATGTGCGACAGCAATTGAAGCTGTGGTGAAACCTCAAGTGCTAACCATTAAAGAGCTTTCTCCTGTAGGACTGTGGGGGGGTAGACCCAATGACCCTATGGGCCCACCTGTGCCTATCCCCCTGTGAAACCTGCTCACTCAGTGCGACTTAAAGCCAATAGCTTTCCCTTTTGTAGGTCTGAGACCTGTAAGGTAGTTAATACCATACTTCTGCACAAGCTTACTAAAGCTGATGTGCCTTCCCCTCTAGCCAAGCTGGTTGTTGCGCGCCCTAAGGGTAACCCATGTAACAATAAAGGGCTTGCTAGAAAGACGTATGGTCTGAAGATAGGTATACAACATCATGTGCCTGTTGTAATGAACGGTATTAAGACGTTTGTTGCATTTCAATTTGGGTTCAGATTTTCTAAATTAAATCAATTCATTTAAAAAGATTTTTGGTGTTTGTCAGGTTTAGGCGCTGGGTTGTGCCTCGCCTGAATTATTGATTAGGCTCGCAAGAGCCTAATCAATGGTTTGGGAGAGGCCCCAGAAGGGCGACCTTTAAGGTCAAGCCCGCGCAATTCTAGACTTAATTCAGAATTCTCTCTCTCTTTCTCTCTGATGGCCTCGGGGCCACCCTTACCTTATCTTACCTGATGATCCGCACACAACAAGTTTTTGTCACATCAACAAAAACCTGAGTTTTTGGGGTTTGATCTCCCTCAAATATCCTGTCTTTTCCTTGGTGTGTTCACGGCATCAGATTATTGGGATCCTGTTCATCAGCGACTTTTTATTTGATAATAAATAAAATGAGGTTAATTCTGGGATTTGCAACCTTGCTTACCTATTTCATCTTTTTCTCACTTCAAATTTCCCTAATTCTGAGGTTTACTACCTCAAGAGTCCAGCTCATGCTGGATGTTCAGCGTGAATTGCGTCAAACCTAAGGTAAGATGGCAATTTCAAACTGGGAAGTTTCTGACCATTATACCTGTGTCCCCAACCTCAATTGCGATATTGCCAGTTTTTTAAAACCCAT
>JAKSZP010005801.1:0-60819 GCA_022478985.1 Massospora cicadina | reverse complement strand
GAACACTATTTAATCAGTTGCATTGTACAGAGAAAATTGTGGTCTTTTTTCTTTATTTATCTTTCCAATAAAATCCCTTTACCCAAATTCCAGTTTTTATATTGAAAACTAAACACTCTTTCTGCCTATATTCCAACAACCCTTGGGGTTTATGTCCATATTCATCTGGTACTTTTCTAGGTACCTACTCAAAATTATGGCTCATGGGTACTTACTGGCAAAATTTCTTCCTAGCTTCATAACTGTCATAACAACAGCAGTGCCACTGGCATTCAGGTTTGCCATTTGGGTGCTTCAGCACCTAAGCTGGCAGGCCAGTCTAAAAATAACTTGCTTTTTGCCTGACAAAGCCTAGTGAGCTTCCAAATGGTCAAAATACCATAAGACACAGGCAAAATTGAAGATCTTTTGGCTAAAAATCAACACAAATAGATTTGCAAGATTTAATCTACTATTGAGCAATCCTTGGAATATAACATCTGGGTAAGAGATATTCTATATAAAACTGACATCTTAATATATAAAATAGATCTGTAGTTTTTTTACAATTTTGTAGTTAAAAATTTTTAAACTCTAAGAGCCCTAACCTACTAGAGAATCTATCACCAAAAGGCACATACATAATAAATCTGGCATACATATGTAATTTGTTATGGGAGAAAATTTTTATATGATTACTGTATATAAATTTTCTAGTTTTTTTTATTTTTTTGAGTTGAATTTTTAAAAACCCTTATGTACTTGATTTCTAACACTCAAGCTGCCCATACATACCAAATTTTATGAATGTAGGATTTTGGTTATTTTGAGTGTACTTCTTTAAATATAATTTTAATAGTTAAGCTATTTTATAAAAAAATTATTAAGGTAAATTTAAAATGCTTTTTCACATATTAAAAAATTCTAGAAATAAATAGTTTCATAGCTGAACAACAAATTTTGAGCAATACCTCCTTGTTAGATTGCAAATTCATAGTTTTTGTGGTTTAAAAGGAACCTGGTTTAATGGTATCTTTTATATATTGCAGATATCTTTGTATTTTTTGTTACATTAAATTTTAAATTTTCTTACATACTTGATATTCTGGCACTTGAGCTACTTGTATCAAATTTTATAAGCATAGGTTTGTTAGTTTTTAGTATACTTTTTTGAATACTTGCGTAGATTAGAATCATTTTATAATAATCAATTTATTAAGCTAAATTTTAAAGTGCTTTACCACATATTAAAAATACCTAAAAAAGCAAATAAAAATAAATGGTTTCTTAGCTAAACTACAAGTTTTGAACAGAACCTCCAAGCCATATTTCAAATTCCTAGCTTTTGTATTTTAAGTGAACCATGTTTTATAGTATCTTTTAATATATATATTATACTATTGATAGATTATAGATTATAGATATAGATTATTGGTGCTGCATATGTAATCATTAATTAGTATAATATCTACCTTTTTAGAAAAAATGTTACAGCGAATTCACGTTATGTAGGATCATGCAAAGCAGGATATTCTTTTCTTTTTTTATTAAAAGATTCAGCAGTAGCAGGAACCACCCTGCATGAAAACCACCCAAATCTTCCTTTTTTTAACTCCATATCATTAATTAATTGATTAATGATAAGAGGGGATGGAGGAAATTATATTCATCCAGCCAGAACAGGTTTTGAACCTGTTACAGCCTTTTTACCCCACCTTAGCTTGTGGTTACAGATGTGTGCAACTACATCCAGTATGCAAAGCGGGGTATGACTGTATTATTAAAATCTCATCTGAGTGCTCTGTCAGGCTGCACACTTCTGATTATTTTGAAAAATTAAAAAATTACTAAAAATCTTAGATTTTCATCTGACTTAAGTACCCTCGACTCACCAGCACCAAAATAAAACACTACTCTAACCTAACATTTTTCGAAAAAATCAAATATTAATTTTTAGAAAGGGTAGAGATTATGATTTGTCCCTAGATGACGTATTAAAAATTAGTAATTTCCTCCAATAATCTAAAACCACGACGGTTTAGGACTGCCGCTTTGCAAGTTTTAATCTGGTCATACTGTTTATAAATCCCAGCTCTGACTGCAACAAATACTTTGGTTGCCTAGCCTCTGAAATAATGCTTAAATTAGCGCTTGCTGGCATCGTCTATTTTTCTACCTTAATATTAGGCCAAGAGGTTCAACCCCCTCAAGCGTCTCCCCAATTTTCCAACTCCCCAAAACACTTTCTGGGCGTCTCGGATATCAAATTTTCTCTAGAAGACAATGCAGAAATTGTCATAAAATCCTTGTCGTAAGCTCTTCATACACTATGCTTTTTGTTTTTATTTTGTTTATTTTTATCTCTTGTACTAGCCTTAAGCAACCTAAGAAACTCGAAGATTTTCAAGCAGAAAAGGGGCAAACTTTGCGAATTCATTTTTTTGCCAATAAGTTGGATGAAGCTGGTGCGATAAACTCTGTTGCCAAGCTTGACTTAGCCGTTGTTCTTATGAATCATACTGAGACTGGAACTGTCACCTATGTACCTTTTGGAACCTCCAAGCCGGGCTCGTACCGGTTGGATTTGGTATTGGCCCGAGTAAACTTGATTCCTGTATTAACTTTTATCTAAAGGGCAAGAAAAACTTCCCCAAGTTTATTCAGGCCAACCCAGGTATCTATGATTTGACTCTGCTTTTGGCTGCTACTGAAAAGCTTGGTGCAATTCGGTATCCGATGGGTGAAATAAATTTTATCACTCCAAAGTCCGAAGAGCATTTGCCTAAAGTGGAAAGATATGGTCCCCGACCCACTATCTCTCATAAATTTCGCAAGCCAGAACCCCTTCCTCATTCAATTATTCCCTTTTCCTTCGCTGGACTTTTGGCTGTTCCTTGGGTGTTTCTTATTTTCTTGGTAAGTTCTTAAGCCAATTATTTCTTATGAATGTTAGCCAAATTAAGGAAATTGTGATATTTTAGTAGTGGTTTAGAATATGATGCAATATTGTAGTATTTGCATTTTTCTTCTTATTATTTTTCTATTTGATTTTTAATCCCGTTTACAAATACTTATATATTCTATCGCAATTTGGCTAGCTTAATTTTAGAAGATTCATTTAAAGTGCATCATTAAAACTCTATTTTAGTGGACCAAGTTGGGCGCCAATGTTTCTGAGTTCCCTTTAAATCATTTTGGGCACACAATCGCGGCGCTTGGATTCTTCGCAAGTTTAGTGGCCAATATAGCGCTATCGTATTACTATTGGCATTCTTTGCCCTTGTTTCCAACCCTAGCTATTTTTGTAGGTATCAGTGGTCTGACTGTGCTTACTGGGCGCTTTGCCTTGGATCATATTCAAAATCGTCGCAACATGACGCTTAAATAAATAGCCGAAAACTCAACTATTTCAAACTCGTCAGAAATAGCACTATAAATTCTATATTTTAATATCTGCATGCTGAATATAAATTTGGTTTAGAATTTTTGGCCGCGGATCTTTGTAAAACCTAGAAATGAAATATACTAACTACTTACGACTACTGGTTGCGAAGTTACTATGTAGAGTGCCGATATTAAACCTATTTGAATATTTGTTAATACAATTAAATTTTGTGGCAAATTAAGTGCAGAAAGAAAGGTATTTGCTTTGCAATTCCTTTTTAGCTTTATATACGGCATTGCTTTATAATATTGTAGAGCTGTTTTGTATTAACAACCGTTTTGCATTCATTAAAAGTTTACTTTTTGTTTAGTCAATGCTTACAGCTAATTTGTCGGAGACTTTATGGCTTTATTTAATTTATTTATTATTTAACTTCCAATCTATAGTAAGCTATTTTGCTATTGATAACAAATAACTATGCTCCCAGGTTTTATCTGTACCTGGTGTCACAGATTTTTACTTGCTTTTATTTAACTCACTGTTGGGATTTTTACCCACCTTTTCAGCTTCCTAGGTTATCTGCTGGGTTGCTAGTGGATAAATCCCACTAGTGAATGAATTGAATATTGGTTGACCTCAATTTTGGGTTAATAATATCTGGGGACTTCTTGGGTAATTCACTGAGTCCAGACCTATCAGGGATCAATCTGGGTAAATGCCTAAGATCTTGTTGAGCAGAGTTGCTGACAAAATTAGGGCATCTGATAGTTAATTGTTGATTAACTATCAGGTGTATCAATTTGGATTGGTCAGATTTTATCACTGACTGATTATTTTTTATACTAAAAGATTCAGCAGTAGCAGGAACCACCCTACATGAAAACCACCCAAATCTTCCTTTTTTTAACTCCATATCATTAATTAATTGATTAATGATAAGAGGGGATGGAGGAAATTATGTTCATCCTAGCCAGAACAGGTTTTGAACCTGTTACAGCCTTTTTACCCCACCTTAGCTTGTAGTTACAGATGTGCGCAACTAACCCGGTTATCACTGACTGATTAGGAATTTAATTAGCAGTTGTGAGGCAACTGATGCCATCTGCAACTAGCAAATCAATCATTTGATTTGTAACCTGCCATAATGGGTAAAAATTCCTATTACCTAAGCAGAATGCTAGCCAAATATGTTAATTTGCTGTAATTGAGTGGGAAACAATAGGGACATATTTTCTAGCTCTTTTCATTTTATATCTCAAAGATATCTGATGGATAAATCCCTAACCTGATAGAGAAGACCATTGCCAGTAGAGATACCAAAGGGAAGTTTAACAGCAAAAGCTGCCATTTCATAGCTGAGGCATAAATGGAGGAGTTGGGCACCAATTCCCTCTATGAATTCCCTACCATTTTATATTAATAAAAAAGATTCTTTCTATAGGGAAATAAGTTTTTTCATCTTCAGTTAATTATTGTTGTGGTATATAATAATTGTGGACTTATTTGTGTGTATAAAGAGTAAGGATCAGATATCCTTATAAGAGAAGTAGACCTTAGACAGGAATCTCCGCAGACTCAGTGTGACTAAAAGAAAGGCTGAAACCTTTAGATCTGAGATGGATTAAGTTCAGCTGAACATGGAAGAAGTCTATATAGGTAAGATAATCATTATTTCATAGATTAATACAGGTCTAGCATTGGACTATATCAAGTTTTTCTATTCAACTATGGATAATAGTTGTCATACTATTATTGCTCATAAATCAATTATTATCAAGCAGTACAAATTGTCAGGGTAAAGCCTGATATTAGAGGAATATCTGAGATTTCAGATACAATTCACCAGATCAAGAGGATTTATACTGAAGTTAGATCAATTATTTTCATATCAAATCATAATTGTAATAAGTTTTGTTCAACTAATTGCTTAAATTACCCTAATTGCAATGATATTGAGTCAATTAATCACACCAAAATAAATTTATAATGAGACTGAGATGATTCCCACTGCTTTATTAAATCACATGCAAGGTGCAATCCCATAAGCTCAAAAGAATTATAGTGATCCATTCAAAAATCAATTAAGCTTAGGAAAGTCCAGGAAGTTGGATAAGGTATAAAACTAGACTATTCAGATAATTAGTCTTTGCGGTCAATAAAATATTATCATATGCTAAACCCTTTAAGTACATATTTTCATTATAACAGTTCCATATACCATATAGTAAACAAGCTATACAGTCTAACCAGTTATATCATAAAAAATATAACCATAAGTGCAGAAACACCTATACCTGAACAAACCCCTCTTCCATTACTTCCACTTCCAAATATAGCTGTCATACTGGCATTAACAGGAATGGGAGCAGTTGAAGCAATCCTTCCTTCTTTAAGGCTAAACCACCCAAATTGCCCTTGCCATTCTCTATATGGTATGCACTTCCCCTTTGTTATAATGTACCTTTAGCTCAGGGTTAGCAAGTTCACAGCTTGCTATCACAAAATGGGATAAAGTAGTACCAGTCCCTGACAATTTGATTGCCAAGTTTTATAAAGTATATTCTGCCACATTTTATTACTGGGAGCTTTATCATTTGCTTTATTGATGAAAGGTTGCCAGACATTGGCACAGATGTTTTTCTCCATAAACCAAGATGATATGACTTATAAAGAAGCAATAGGACCAAGTCAACTTCAAGCAGTGACTGTGGCTAACCATGTGCCCATGAACTATCCTATAGTTCCATATTCTGAAAAATTAACATTAGCTGATGTGAAAGGAGGACTTACATTGTTGGGGCGCATTTTAAAGCATATCCTGAGAACTAACCAGACGATGAACGGAAGGTAATGGCAGTGGGTTCTCAGCTCTCTGGAGATGCTTTGGGTTGGTTTACCAAAGCGTTGGAAGAAAATGAGAATTTGTGCATGAATTAAGAAGAGTTTAAGAGCCAGTTGCTGGCTGCTGCAACTCCTGCTAGTACCAGATTATAGTCACGCATTACCTTGATGACCCTTCAGCAGGAAGGTCAAACTGTTGAGCGATATATGTAGAAGTTTCTGGAGATCTTCCAGAAGACATAATTAAACGATGAAATGGGAGCACTTTACTTCAGACAAGGGTTAGAAAGTCATGTCAGATTTGATCAGACACCACCCCATCACCCTGCCTTTAAAAAATTGCTTGGAATCACTGCAAATCTGTTTATGAGTAGATTTCCATGTGGCAAGAGTCTGCATACAAAAAGCAAATTACCAACATGAGCCATGAATAATATCAACGTCAAAAAAGCTACTTTTCTCTCTCGTTGCATTCACTTTTGCAACAAAATTTGATTCATGTCTGATTTTAGTTTGATAATCTCACTGAGGAGATTAGTTTGCTCCCATGTTGGGGAGCAGTTGGGCAAGTAAGGTAAAGGGCACAGGTGGTGGCCCCGCGACTTCCACAGTTTGCAAACGCCCCAGTGAATCTGGCAGTTTAGACAAAAACAAAAAACTGGTGGTTATCATTTCCCCAGAAATTTTAGCTTGGCAGGTGCAATGCAATCAGTACATCAATATGCCACACTCTCAACCACTCTTGTTGGTGGAACACAGAGTACGGGTATTCCTGGATATTCAGCAAATGGCGCTATGGGAAAAGTTTTGTGGGGATGTACACATTCATTTCCTGAACGCGGTGTACGTCGCACCTCATTCCATGTTATGCAGTTGGCTGGATCTAGGTTTCAAGAACAAGGAAGCAGCGGACAAAGCTGCAACAATGTGTGTTGTGGTAGACCTCCCTGATGGGCAGAGGATCATCGAAACTAAGCGCTACAGATGGACAAAATCCAACCAAATTTTTCTTACTTTCAACTTTTTTCCCACTATGGTCAAACGCGCTGTACTTGAGCAACATCTGAAGGTTGAGCTCACCATATACAGAGAAATACACTCCTTTGAAATGAAACGCTTTACGCTGATGCCACACCTGTGCACTGGTAAAGCTATTGCAGTCCTAACCCCAACTGAGGGGATAGCAAAGGATCTAACCCAAATCCCGCACACCACTTATGTAAAAATCAAGGGGTATACCACCCACCCTTTCCAGGTCACCGTGGACAGCGCACCTCCCATCTGCGCCCATTGTGATGCATTTGGCCACATGGCACATACCTGCCCCTCCAAGGAGGGCATCACGTTCCAAGAACATTCCTCAGTGGCTATGAACACCGGGGAGACCCACTATGAACCAACCGCTGATACTGAGGAGGCCTTCCCGTGGGGAGCACAAGGTTGCTACTTAGTAGTGCACCATATATCCCCACAAGAGTGGAAGAAGGCCAAACAGGCCTGCAAGGCGGTGGCCAAGGAGGCGGCCAAGGTCGCCTCCGCTATCCCACCCTCCCAATGCCAGGAGGACATAGAGACTTTTGCAGCGGAAGCAGCTTGGGAATCTCTCATCCAATCAGGTTGGGAGGCCCAAGCCAATTGGGCCACCCAAAATGAAGTTCTAATGGGCGAGTCAAATTCACCTGACCTATGCGCTCAAGCCTCAATTGGAACCGATTTGGTCTCCAACCTACCTGAAAAAATTTTAAATCAAGCATTGGTGCACCAAAATTGAGCGCACCGCAAAAATCTCATTCTGCAGCAGGGAAACCAAAAGCAAAGGCAAAAGCCAACGCGAACCTGACTGCCAAAGTTACCCATTCTTCTGACTACGTTGCTGCACACACCCAAGGCGCCGAAAAGCGCCATGAAGATCAAGAGATGGCTGAAGGGCCTGGGTGCCCTTCCCCTCACACCTAAGGTGTGATGGAGGGAGCCTTTACTTTAGGGATGTTGAACATCGCCAGACTCAAGGCCTCACCGTCCCAGGCTAGGAAACTGAATTTTTTTACAAAATAATTTACCTGTGGACATCCTGGCCATCCAGGAGTCCCACTGTCCGCGTGGTTCTGAGGATGCATGGAAAGCATGCTCCTCCCCTCCCTGTCCTTCTGGTCCAATCACTGTGGGGTGCTTGTTCAAAAAAACAATTTTTTCAAATTTTTATTGTCTGAATCATTCCTTTATGGCCAAGTCCTTGTTGTCAAATTTTTGTGAGCTGACGTGGTGCATGATATCGTCAACATTTATGCCCTGACCTGTGCACAAGAACATTGGGAATTTTTCTCATTGGTCAAATCCCTTCCATCACCCCCTGAGCCTTTTATAGTTGGTGACATGAACTGTTGGCTGAACCCATCCACCGACCACTGGCCTTCCTCATCTTCTCTGCCACAGGTTCACATAGAACTACGCGTCCACAAGGCCACCCTAGGGTTGTTTGACGCACCGCTGCATCATGCTCCGCTGATCAAAAACATGTGCCCACATGTCCACAATTACAAGTTAAGGTCCATGTCCCACATCAACCTTATACTTGCGCCGTTGAAATTTTGAACCCAAATTTCCCAATTTTGCACAGCGAGAATTGATTTCTCTGATCACAGGCTGGTTTTGATAACCTTCCACCTGCCTGGCCCAGTTGCTTGGGCTCCATTATGGTGCAAACTTCACCCGGCCAAACTTGCATCACCAAGCTTTTCCACATGGATGGAATCTTTGACCTCAGCATAGGAGTTTATCACACTGTTTTGCGCTGATCCAATTTCCACCTGGTCTGCCTTCAAAGCGGACACAATTCACCAGGCTTGCCACCTCTCCTCCTGATGCTCACACTCCACCTTGGCAGTCGTCTCACGCGCTCTGGCAAAGATGGCCCACCTGGAATCTAAAGTTCCAGCCATAGGCTACATCCCTGCTTGGGGTCGCAAATGGGCAGAAGTGGCCACCCACCTCAACGCGCTTGAGTGGCAACACAAACATCAGGTTTTTGTTCAGTACAAAGCTAAACACATCACAGCAGATGACATGTGCTCCGCTTACTTTTATTTTGCAAATTCTTTGCACTGCGCCAGAGCTTGGCCTGTACACAGGTGCGAAGGCCAGACAATTCTGTCATGGATATGCCAGCTGAAGTGGCAATTGAGATACAAAATTATTACTCCAAGTTGTACCAATCCAAACCAATTCCGTCAACCAAAATGGCAAAATTTTTTGATAGCGCACACATCTGCACCATTTCCTAATTCCTGGAGTTAATGAATTTGATTACTCTGGACAAACTCTGGTCCGCCCTCCACAGTGCATTAAATAGGAAATGCCCTGGCCCTGATGGCATTCCTTACGAGTTCTATAAGAAATACTTCAAATATATATCCCCACTGTTGCTTGCCTCCCTTAACCAGAGCCTTTTGGAAACGCGCCTCCTACCAGGAGGGCAAGAGGCCTACACCATTACGCTCTTCAAAAAAGGGGATAAGCTAGACCTGGACAACTGGCGCCCCATTTCTCTAACAAACACTGGCACAAAAATTTTGACTAAAATCATGGCTAACCGTCTAGGGATTATTGCCTCTGCTACCATCTTCTTGGAAAAATTTGGTTTCATACCCAGAAGTTCAATTTGGGACAACGTGCACACTGTAGCCAACGCCTGTCAGTCCACAGCCTCTGGTGCACTTATATTTTTAGACCAACAGAAGGCCTATGATAGAGTAAACTGGGAATACCTCAGGGCCTGCCTCCATCAATTCCGCTTACCCCCTCGCTTCATCAACTGGGTGATGCTGCTTACAGAATCTGCAACAATGGCAGTGCGTGGCCCTGGCTTCCTCACGGAAGTAGTCCGCCCTCAAAGGGGCCTACGCCAAGGGGACCCCCTTAGCCCACTCTTATATAACTTCAGCCTTAACCCACTTCTTCAGAATGTAAATGCCCGCCTTACTGGGGTCCATGTGCAAGGCCAGCCCCAGTCAAGATGTTGGCATTTGCTGATGATTGTGTGGTCGGGGTGTCTAACAATCATGATGCACGCACGCTTGAAGATCTTATCCAGGTTTACTCCCGGGTAAGTAATGCTGCACTAAACGCCTCCAAAACCAAAATATTCCTTGGTCAGTATTGAACCCGCTGGGCCTCAGCGCCCTGTTTCCAGCCCACCCCATCTGCTAGCACACGCGCTTGCTTACCCTGCCCAACCCACACCGCCCCACTTGTGCTACCCTTTGTGCCGCGCCCTACCGTTGGACTGGTCCGCCATTTGGGGTGTGGTTGGAGGCAGGTGGGTATGCCTCAATAGTGATGGAAAACCATATTCTGGACAACGTGACAAAGCGCATCGCCTCCCTCAGAGCCCATCCTACTTCCCTTACTGGAAGGGTTGTACTAGCCAACTCTATGCTCCTATCCAAAGTTTGGTTTGGGGCCCACGCCATCGCCTTCTCCCCAGGGTTCTTCAAATCATTGTATGCCCTTCTGCAAGGGTGGCTTTGGTCAGGCTGCCCACCGCCAGCGCAAC
Source organism: Massospora cicadina (assembly GCA_022478985.1). NCBI lineage: Eukaryota > Fungi > Entomophthoromycota > Entomophthoromycetes > Entomophthorales > Entomophthoraceae > Massospora > Massospora cicadina. The sequence continues at coordinate 50,062 of JAKSZP010005801.1, read as the reverse complement.
TTTAGGTCATGTTTGGCCCTCGCCATAGTGGTGGCATGGGCCTGCTCAACTTTGAGGCCCATGCTGCAAAGATCCTGGGCACCTGGATCGCGGCTGTTACCATCCCTAATCTCCTGACCCTACACTGGTCCTGCTCGGCCTGCTCCAACTTCTCCCGCACCCTGGGTTTTACCAATCTGTCACACCCTCACTCTTTGATGAAGTACCTGGCTTCCCACCATTTGGTCGCAGGCCCACATGGAACTTCACCCCATTTCAAACGGATCCTCCTCTCCATGCGGAGCGCTGAGTGGAGAATCCATATTTGTGGACACACTGCCCAGAGAGGGCGCCCCTCTCCTCGGTTCACACAGGAGGTACAGGGGTTACCCATTCTGGACGGCTTGATACCCACACGGACCCATGTCCTATCCAGGGTGGACTACCTGGACATGATGGACATCCCTTATTCCCTTGAAACCCAGAAGACAATTTGTAAATATGCACACCACCCTCTTTTGCTGCCTCATATCCATTCACATGTGTGGCGCTGCTTGAGGCGGGTGTACTATACTGCTGAGCGCTCTAACGCTTTACACTCATCCTGTGTTGTGTGTGACCAGTATGGAACGCTGTTTCACCGCCTGGAGAAGTGCCCTCCCTCTAAAGCGATATGGCGTGAGGTACAACGTCTACTTTGCCAGGATCAGGCACAGACCTTCAGTTTGTCTAAGGATATGTTTGCTTTATCTATGGTCTCCCCTCTTCCACCCTCCCTCCATGCTCTGGTGGTTGCAATCGCCATGTGGACTATCCACACAATTGTCTTGTATGCCATTGCAGGCTCCACCCCCACCCTTCCAAAAGCTGTCCACCAGTTCCAGTCCCACTTAGTGGACCACTTTCAAGCACGGATGTTTGGGTACCTCCCACCGCGTCGCCATCAGCTGGTCTCCTCCTGGTTCCCAGTTTGGTTCATCAACTCTGACCCCTTCCTTCACACGTGCTCAATTGTGGTTCTTGCTCCTTTACATGTTCCCCCTCCTCCACACGTGCTCAACTGTGGTTCTGGCCCCTTTACATGTTCCTCCTCCTCCCAGTAGTGGCGTTCCCGCTGGCAACAGGAGATAGCATTAGCTTCTCTGGGGTGCCCCCCTGTTACTCAGTTTTGTTTTCTTCATGTTTTCTCAGAAGTGTCCATCCCCTGGTCAGCCTTCCCCGCAATAAATTAAATTAAATAATATCAACGTCATTACAAGGAAGGATTGTGCTATTCTTTCCATAATCCTGGTCATTTAGCTTACCAATGTCCAAATAAAGGCAAAGCCTCATCAGTTGCTTTTGCAATAAAAAGGAAACTAAATATCCCTGTTTTACCTATAAGTTTGATAATGGGAGATACTATATTCCATACTGAGACTTTACTGGATAGTGGGGCCTCCCATAACTTTATATCAGAGGAAATGGTAAAAAATTTGGGTGTTCCAACTGGGACTAGAACACTGACCATAACCCTTGGAAATTGGAAGCAGTCCATTGCCTACTGTTGTGCACATCCCATAAGTCTATTAGTCAGTTCCATGAAAATTGAGATTGAATTTTGAACTTTAAAGAGTAATCTCCAGCCCATAATTCTTGGCTTTCCATGGTTAGGCCAGATGGAGCTCCAACATGATTATGGCAGAAAAACTGTCACAGTCAAAGTAAATGAAAAGAGAGAAGAATGGGCGTTGAGTAAAGGTATGTTTCCTGGGTTGTATGCTGCAGAATCTTCTAAGTTTCTATTGGAGACATGCAAAGGAATGATTCCAGCATAGCTTAAAGCATGGTCTGAAGTGTTTAGCTAAGAAGAGGCAAAGATTCTGCTATCCCATAGCCTTTTTGATCATTCAATAGACTTGGTAGAAGGGAAGCAGCCTACTCACGGACCAATATATAGCTGCAACCAACAAGAACAGGTGGCGTTATGTGAGTACTTGGATACTATGTTGGAAAAAGGTTTCATTTGAGAGTCTCAGTATCCATGTTCATCTCCACTTTTATTTGTAAGCAAGAAAGATGGAGGTTTGAAACCCTGCATAAACTATCAAAAGTTGAATGCTATCACCATAAAGAACAGATACCCTTTACCTGATGCTGACTACTCGAGCTATCAGTTTTCTGGGGTTAATATCTTTTCAAAGGTGGATCTGAGGGATGCATTTAACCATATTAGGATTAAGGAAGGTGATGAATGGAAAACGGCTTTCAAGACGCTGTTTGGGTTGTTTTAGTATCTTGTTATGACGTTTGGCCTTTGCAACGCACCAGGTACATTTCAACAAATGATAAATACAGTTCTGGGTGGGTACATGGACCAGTTCTTTATGGCTTACCTGGAAGATATTCTGGTGTATAGCAAGTCTCAAGAGGAACATCTTTGACATCACAAATTAATCTTTAAAAAATTTCAAGATATAACCTTCATGTCAAGCTTTCATTGTGTGAGTGCTCAGGAAAAAGTTGAATTTCTTGGTTATGTTGTGGGAGGGAATGGGTTTACCATGGCATCTAGAAAATTAGATACTATTACAATTTGACCTACACCTAATAACTGGAAGGAAGTTTGCAGTTCTTGGGTTTGGAAAACTTTTTGTAAAGATTTTATCAAAGGCTTTTCTTCTATTGCATTACCCTTGACACGGCTCACATCAAATGGTGTTCTGTATAAATGGTCCCAAGCAGCGGAAAACCCTTTTGCTGACTTAGAGTCTTCCTTTGTTTCTGCACCAGTGTTGTTCATGCCCAACTATGATAAGCTCTTCGTGGTTGAGACTGACGCTTCTGGATATGCACTTGGGGGTTTTTATTGCAAGAGGGGGATGATAGTAGGCTTCATCCCATAGCCTACTATTCCAAAAATTATCCCTGCTGAATTTAACTACCGATCTATGACAAGGAAATGCTGATTATTGTTCAGACCCTTAAACACTGGCGACAGTACTTGTGTGGGGCAAAACAACACGTGAAGATCATGACTAACCATAAAAACCTGACATACTTATTTACTCCGCGCCAGCTAAATCAGCGACAAACTAGATGGGCTCTTACCCTTGCTGATTATGACCTTGAAGTTGGATACAAGCCCGGGAAGGTTAATGTGGTCCTAAATTCCATAAGTCGTCACCCTGAATTAATGCCTGTAGAAGGGGAGATCACAGAATATAACACACATGTTTTACTAAAAACACAGAACCCAGTGGATCAGCTCTCTCACATAATTTTGGTGGGACAGGAAGATGATATTTTGAAAGCCTAGAAAGAAGGTGCGTTTTGTCAAGGTGTGAAGGCTGACCTGAGTCAGGATTTGAATAGTGGATGGTACCACAAGGAATACTCTCTGAAAGGACGTTTGGTCTGTTGAAAGAAAAGACTTTATGTGCTTAAAGGTTCCAAACAAATGGAAATATTATGTGAATACCATGACAGAAATGACTGGACATTCTGGATGAAATAAGATGGTAACTCTCATCCAAAGAACTTACCGCTGGTCTGGGCTGATTAGAGATGTTATTAAGTATCTGGATGGATGTGAGATTTGTGGGTGTACTAAGGCTAGGAGGGGCCATCCTGAAGGTCAGTTGGAACCGTTAAAGTTTTCTCATAAGCCTTGGAAATCAGTTACACTAGATTTCATCGTTGAGCTACCCCATTCTCAGGGGTATAATTCAGTTTTAGTGGTAGTTGTCAGTTTCACAAAAATAGCTCACTTTATTCCTATGACCAACAATGTTACATCCAAAGAGACAGACCAACTATTTATAAAGAAAGTCTTTTTATATCACGGAATACCCAAGGAGGTTATCTCTGACAGAGGCCCACAGTTCACTTCATGCTTTTGGAAGCATATTATGTCAGATCTTGGAATTAAGAGATGCCTGTCTACTGCATATCATCCCCAAACAGATGGGCAAACTGAGCGGGTCAATCAGGTGCTGGAGAAGTACTTGAGATGTTACGTGAATGCTGAACAGGATAATTGGGTTGAGCTGTTACAATGGCCCAGTTTTGTTACAACAACATGGACCATGCCTCCATTGGAATGTCACCTTTTGAGGCTAACTATGGCTACGACGTGAGTTGGGAACCACTGCCAAATACTGGATTGAACAATCCCTAGGGAAGATAATTTCTGAAGGATATTCATCAGAACCATACATAATGTCAATAAAATTTAACTTGAGCAGTACAGACCTACAAGGATTTTGCAGATAAAAAAGAATGCCTGGGAAGATGTTGGAAGTTGGGAGTGAGTTTATTTGGATGAGCAATGTTCAATTGGATGTACCATGTCAGAAATTAGCCCATTGGTGTGTAGGACTATATAAGTTAAAGGAGGTCATTGGGAAGGTTGCCTACTGAGTTGCTCTACCTGAAGAATGGAAAATTCATGATGTCTTTCATCGATGACTCTTGTACAAGAAGGATGGTAGTATATTACCTCATCAGAAAGTTAAAAAGCGCTGCCCCCTCTGATTGATAGTCCATACCCAAAGTATGAGGTAGAGGCTATCATTGGAAGACGTAGGCATTGTGGGATAATGTAATTCCTGGTCAAGTGGGCTGGATATCCTGCAGAAGAGAGCACTTGGGAGACTGAGGAGAACTTAAAGAATGCAGGAAATATGTTATAGAAATGGAAGAAGAAAGCCTCGCAGGTAGCTTCAGCCCTGGTGGGGGATGATGTCAGGGTAAAGCCTGACATAAGAAAATAGATGAGATTTTAGATACAATTCATCAGATAAAGAGGGTTTGTGCTGAAGTTAGATCGATTATTTGCATATCAAATCATAATTGTAATGAGTTTTGTTCAATTACTCACTTAAATTACCCTAAATGCAATGATATTGAGTCGATTAATCGCATCAAAATGAATTTACAATGAGACTGAGATGATTCCCACTGCTTTATAAAATTACATATAAGGCGCAATCCCATAAGCTCAAAAGAATTATAGTGATCCATTTAAAAAACAATTAAGCTTAGGAAAGTCTAGGAAGTTGGATAAGATATAAAACTAGAATATTCAGATAATTAGTCTTTGCGTACAATAGAATATTAAATATACTAAACCCTTTAAGTACATATTTTAAATTATAAAAGTTCCATATGCCATATAGTAAACAAGCTATACAGTCTAACCAGTTATTCCATAAAAAATATAACCATAAGTGCAGAAACACCTATACCCGAACAACCCCTCTTCCATTACTTCCACTTCCAAACATAGCTGTCATACTGGCATTAACAGGAATGGGAGCGTTTGAAGCAATCCTTCCTTCTTTAAGGCTAAACCACCCAAATTGCCCTTGCCATTCTCTATATGGTATGCACTGCCCCTTTGTTATAATGTACCTTTAGCTCAGGGTTAACAAGTTCACGGCTTGCTATCACAAACTGATAAAGTAGTACCAGTTCCTAACATAAATCAAACATACCAAACCTGTGAAGCTAACTTCTGGGAACTACCAGTCAATCCATTTCTTAATATTTGAAGTCAGAAGTCCTAGATTTAACATTTAGTGCTCACTACAGGGGTAGTTGATTAAGATACGCTAATATAAGATGTCATATAAGGAAGGAGTAGAAGAAGAAGTTTCTAATTTTAGTTGTGAGTTACTCAGAAAAGTAACATTGTTGAAAATAAAGAAGGATATGGTCCAAAAAGTTTTATTCTTGAAGATGGAATGCAAAGCGGATTGTATTCAATTGCGTTCATTAGACTCAGACTTATAGCAACAATTTAAAACAAGTTGACAAACTGAAGGATCAGAAATGTAAATGTGACCCCTATATGGCAAAAGACGCTGAAGAAGATACTCAATATTCAGGAAAAGGACTTGCAGCTTGAATTTGGAACTGTCTAGCGCTGCAAGAGAACCTGTTCCACCAGAAATACACTTAAAATGAAGATTTTCAGCATGGTCAACTTGAGTTGATATTGGTCTTCTTGCAATAGTTCCAAGAGCAAGGTGTTTAGATGAGAAACTAGATGAAACATTGGATGGGATTGATACAAAAGCAATCAATTCAGAGTATTGGATTACAAACCAATGAAGATAACAAGGCCAAAAAGGAAGCAATTGATCCAAGATAGTGGAGGAAATTGGTTGACCCAATATTATTCAATTAATGATGCATAAAATACTGGAGACAAGGATCATCAATTCAAGTTGAAATTAGATGAAGTTAACGTTATTATGTTAATCCATGTGATTAGGGGATCGATTCCAGATCCACCAGTGGATTTACTTCAAATGCTTTAAATGGCAACAAATGCAAAAATCATTTTTAAGAGAAAAACAGTTAGAGCAATTAAAAGGAACTGACAATTAATGAGAAATTCACAATTTTGTGGGATAAATAGGCTCAAGTGTCAGTTGCTGAATTACAAGATGAAATTAGGGCCTGTCAGAAGAATAATAAGTTTGAAGGACTAATGGATAGAATTATTTGTGAGTATTGCAATACTTGGCAATTGTTGCTTATATGTGAAGAAATAGTGCTGCTGGTCATTTAGTGAAGAAGGCCAATACCAAAAACCAAAAGTACTAGATCTAAACAAAAATAATTGTCCTTTTCTTAAAGGACTACTGAGTCATTAAAATATTTATGTCCTAGTATTTTGGTTAAGTCCTAAAAAAGGACTTCTGAACCAAATTAGATGGTTAAGTCTTTAAAAAACAAGACCTCTAAACCATGAAAACTGGTATGTCAAAGTATACCCAGGAATCAGTTTAGTAGAAGGGGAAAAAGACCTCTGAACCTAATTATAGGTTAACCCCACTGCAAAAGAAAAATGGACAAGTATATATTAAATATCTTTTTTGGACCATGATTTTGGGACCTTCACCAAGCTGGGATTGCCTGCAATGGTGGCTGATAGTATCAAGCTTTTGGTCAACTGAGAGCAACTCACTGATATGATGTAAAGACAGTAGGAGCAAGTGCTCAAACTTTTTAAAATGTAATAGGAAATCTTCACCCAGGATGATCATGATTTGGGATATTTGAGTAATGTCATCCATAAAGTCAACACTGAGGAAAATTTACTGATAAGAATGAGACTGTTATGACGGTCAAAGACCACTGAAACGTTAGTGGAAGAGAAAGTCAGCAAACTGGTGTAGCATGGACTTTTAGTTCCGTCATCAAGTCCCTGGGTGAGACCAATACTGAATATGAAGAAGAAGGACATCTCTAATTAGATAGTGATCAACTATTGGAAGATGAACAAAATAACAAGTAAGGATACATATCCACTACCATAAATCAATGATGCATTAGATTGATTGTAAGAAAAGAAGTATTTTTCCACAATTAATCTAATATTGGGATATTGGCAAATCAATTTGCCAAGTGAAGACCAGGAGAAATTCACAATCAACACCGTGAAGGTGCTATACCAACCAGCTCAGATGCCCCAAGGTCTTTGCAATGTGCCTGTGACGTTCCAGAGGGCTATGGACGCCATATTGAATGAGTTGAAGTTATCATGCATCCTGGTGTACTTAGACAACAGAAATGTGTTCAGTATGACCTTTACTGACCATTTGCACCACTTAGAAGAAGTCACAAGAGACTGTCCACAGCTAACCTGAAGATTAAGCTGAGAAAGTGCTTTTCTTTAAAAAAGAGTTAGAATATCTGGGTTTTATCATCAACTCAAGTGGACTGAAGCTGCAAACCCAGAAGATTGAGCTCATAGAGTGTATGGCCATCCCAATAAGTGTCTAAGATATCCAAGTGTTCCTTGTAATGGTTAGATATTACTTTAAGATTTATATGGGATTTTACAAGAATTGCTGAGCCCCCTTTTCATTTCTTAAAGAATCCAAAAGAAGGATTCTTTTGGAATGAAGAGGCTCAAGATTCTTTCAATGAGTCACATCATTATCTGATAAATTTACCAATTTTGAAATATACAAATTTCAATGAGAAGTTTATAGTGCAGACTAAAGCTTCATTTACAGCGATTGGAGTTATCCTGAGTCAAGTAGATGAGCTCAGGGACGAGCATTTAATAGCTTATGTGAGACAGGCATTATCAGCAGCTGAACGGAATTACATCATTACTGAGCATGAAAGCCTTGTGATGATTTATGCCTGTAAGCTATTTCTGGTTAATAATCATGTTATGCACTTTAGAGTGGTGAAGGACCACTCCTATCTGCATTGGCTGCATAACCTGAGAATTGGAAGGATGTCTGGCCCAATGGGCATTGAAGCTTCAAGCTTATTATTTTAAAATAGTTAACCAAGCAGGAGCTTCTCATCAAAATGCAGACAGTCTATCAAGGTTACCAATGATCCAAGTGGCATAACAACAGGCTGATAAGCTGTTTCAGAGAATGGCCAATGGATAAATTGAGAAAGAGCCCCAAGAGAGCTAAGGTGAACTTCAGAAAGAGATGGAAAACATCAAGACCAAGGATTTACAAGTCTAAGACAATCAGCGGAAAATGAAATTATTCCCAAGACTGTCAGAATGAGCAGTAATTGTTCAGGATGAGCATAAGGTTGTTAGGCATGGAAGCCTGAGGAAGACAACTGACCACATTCAACAGTACTATTACTGGGAGTCTATCAACTATGACATGGTCAATTATCTGGCTTTCTGCGTGGAGTGCCAGTTGCACAAACCACATAAGAATACAACCAGATATTGACTGGTCCACCCTGGATTTGCCTGGCATACAGTGTCCATTAATGTGATGGGACCACTGACTATGAGCACAGGGGGAGTCAAATATATAATAGTTGCAATTGACCATATGACCAGATGGGTTGAGATAAAGGCCCTGGAAAAAGTGGACGCTAGGATCTGCATGGTTTATTCTGGGTCAAGTTGTATGACGCCATGGATGCCCACAAGTCTTGTTAAGTGACAATGGAACAAATTATACATCCCATGTGATCCTGAGTTTGAATGAAATAATGAGGATCTGAGGATTGTGTCAATACCCTACTGGCCAAAAACAAATGTACTGGCAGAACAAGTAAATGGAAATCTGGCTGTGATGCTGAGGAAGCTGGTCTCTGGGAGAACTTCCGCATGGGGAACATATTGCAGTTTGGTGACGTTCACATATAACATCAGTCACCATATGGCAACTGGAAAAACACCATTTGAGTTCTTGTACAGAAGAAAGGTCGAAATACCACCAATTCTATATTTGTTGGTTAAAAAACATTAAGGATGAGTGCTGAGCAGTTTTTGCTCCAACTTTTTATCCTGATCAAGATGCAGTTATAAGCATTCAATAAAACCTTGAAGAAAAAGATCAATGCCAAAACGAAGGATAATAAGAAATGACTGGCATTACACAAATACTCATAGGTGATGAAGTAGCCTATTGTGACACACATGGCTTCAGAAAAAGAAACAAGTTAGAAGCACTATGGTTGGGTCCATTTTAGATTATCGCAAAGACAGCAATGGATGCATATTCCATCAAAAACCTCATAGATGTATGGATTGTTAATCAGTTCCATGCTAAGTATCTAAAGAAGTGGATCCAAGAAGAAAATATGAGTGTTCTAAAGGACCGCTGAACCATTGAGATGGTTATTTACTGACATTTTTTGGTCAAGTCCTAAAATAAGGACCGCTTAACCCCAAATTAAATGGTTAAGTCTTAAAAAATAAGACCTTTGAACCATGAATTTTAATAGGTCAGAGTGTACCTAGGAACTAGTTTGGGGGAATAATAAACAATAAGATGGACCGCTGAACCAAGTGAAGGTCATGTCCCATATAAAAATAAGAAAAAACAATAAAAAATTGATATAATAGAAAAAACACGCACATAAAAAAGGCAGATATTTTATAATTTTTTATTGGTTATCCTCAACTCAGGGGTGATTTCTCCTATATCACCTCTTGGGGGAGGGATGACATATAACAATAGGAGTAAATAAACCGTCAAATTCTATTTGAGATTAAACGCTGCCAAGGGCTAGACTACAAAAAGCCAAGTTCATTGAGCAGAGGCTGAATCTGAGAGAACGTGACAGGGGGAAGAGAAATTGAGATGTTAGTATTTACCAATTGTGATACTCTATATTGGAGAGGGAAGCAAAAGAAAAATGTGTGGCAGTTGGTGAATAACCCTGAGTAATCTCAATATGGCACTGGAGCTAGAAGATTGGTCTTCAGCGCTTGTTGATGGGCTTCATAAAGAACGTTGGACATGTGATCCAGCATATAGCAAGGAATACTAGATAGAGGTTGCTGATCATGCCCCTGATAAGAGCCATAAAAGGGAGGTATTGATGCAAAGTGCCCGAAATGAAGTAGTCATGCAAGGACCAGATGGCATCCTGAAGACAATGACTATGAGCTTCTTGTATTTGAAACATAAATAATGGAATTTAAAGGGAGGGTGGAAGCCTTGTGGTCCAACTTCAAAGAACTTGGCCCGCAAAATGAAAGGCATAGGCTGTAACGTCTCAATCTAAGATGCTTGACAGATTGGATGGGTTCAGAGATATAGAAAGAGCCTCATTTATTTGGTTCTTTAAAACTGCATAGTGGAGCTCAATTTGTTCAAAATTCTATAGTTAATCTGGTAAAAAGGACAGCTGGCTTATAATATTGCTCAAGTTGAAAAAAGAACTCAGGAAGCAAGTTGAATCCAGCACAAAAAAACTGACTAATATTGGATGGCATTGCTTCAGGAGGCTCAACAATTATAGTAAGATTGTCCATTAAAGGACCCAAATCTAGGAGAGTATCAAAGTCCAATATGGGAATTAATGAAAGAGGGAGAATCAGTAGCAAGCCATTTGAGATGGTCGCTACTCTGGTTTCATCAGGATTGGATACCATTGCTGGTAGTTCAGAGGAAGGATCACCTAAGTGCACTTGACTTGGAGTATGGGTATTAAGGTGCAAGTACCGGGGAACTTCCCTGGCTGTTGATTGGGCCATCTTCCCTTTCCCAAGTAAAAAGGCACCAAAGAGGATGGTGATACCCCTCATTACTCAGGGCGATCTTGCTCATGTAGTAGACAAGCGGTGGGTAACAGCCCTTCCACTTCAGATCCCACCCCCAGTACCCATGCTTACCTCAGCAGAACTGTTAAGGGGAATTAGCAAAATCTGCGCTGAAATTGCTGAATTGAAATTGGCCGGATATAATTTGAGTGTAAACAAGGCTGATATCTGAAACTCAAATGGTCAAATAGGCATGAAGACTGAGGTATTGGCCGAAATGCCTGATGGCTCCAATTTAATTAATAAGTTAATAGAGCAAAAATTGGGCGCCAATGATGAGGGTTCAAAGCCCTCTGTTGGCAATTTGGGCGTTGTGGCCGATGTGATGCCATTGACCAAATAAATGGTCCAGTGACTGAGCGTGGACGGGTTGGGCGTTTTGAACCTGTTCCAAACCAAATGGACCCATCCCTATGTGGGGTGGCCTTGGGGGATTCCTGTCACTTTTCTGGCCAAACGCCGTCATGCCAACCATCAGAAACGTAACTGAGCTCCGATTTGGACATTTGAGGTTGAACTGACAGCAACTCAGCCCACTGCCAAATTTTGTGATGTCAGTTCTCAAGTAACAAAACCCCCCATTCCCGAACAATTCGCCAGATAGGTCAAAATTGTGGGACCTGATCCAGGCTTTGCTTCTACCCTAATTGACTACTATTTAATCAGTTGCATCGCACTGTGAAAATTGTTGGTCGACTTTTCTTTCCTAAATTGCTATTAAATTTTTCTTTTCCAAAAATTAGTTTTTATATGTTAAAAATTAAGCCGCCCTATTTGCCATTGTTCTTGTACCCCTCAGGGTTAACGGCCGTGTGCATCTGGCACTTTATTTTGTGCCTATATGAAATTCTGGCTCACTGGCAGATATTGGTGGAAGCCCTTTCTGGTTCCATATTTGTCATATCAGCAGCAGTGCACCAAGCATTCTGGTTTGCTGTTCAGATGCTCTGGCATCCGGGCTGGCAGGCCAGTCTAATTCTCACTTGCTGTTCGCCTGACATAAGGGGATCATAGATGAGATTCTCCAAGAAGAACAATAAATCAATTGAAAGGCTGAGCATCTTCATCAGAATGATTGTCAAGGTATTGCTGGTACCAAGAATTCAAATTTGACATATGAGCTGGATAAGAAAAGGATGCTGGACTTTTTATAATGGTTAACATTATACAATTTGGTGTAGATTAGGCTCTATTATATTCTAATTCAGTGCAATTAATTTTCAATATTTGAAATAAGCTCTTCAAAAGAAAGAAAAATCAAGGGGAGGGTACCCCAGTGGTAGAGTATATGCTCACTAACACTGCCACCACAATTTTGATCTCAGTAAATGAACTTTATGTGGGGACAATTATAACTGTGTTGGCATTGAGCACCAATGTTAAACCGAATATGCAGATAAAAAGTATGTCCATGTAGTTCTTGGCCTATCAGAACGCCGCACATGGAGGTTTTCCAGGTTTAATCTCCCTTTCCATTAATTTAATTTCCCCCTAATTGGTGCGGTATTGTTCCCAAGTTGGCCCACCTCAAATAAAATTTATTTAAAATCAAGAAAGAAAAATTGAAAGAATTATATTAGCCAAAAAAGTTACTAAGAGAAAATAACAAGAGCAAATATAAATGATTATTCTTAATTTTCCACAAGGCAGACATTGATGGTAGTAACCTTCTGTCAAGGAAAAGGAAGGAGATCAGTAAATTAAGGATGCTGAACTAAGATCCTGAATACAACAACGGGTTGTATGCCCTGACCAGGGAAACTGGCTTTCTGAGACTAGCATCATCACAAGTAAATTGACTAGACTGGCACAACAGTGGGTCATGAGGACCGCACTCTGAGGAGGTGGTAGCAAGGAAGAAAAGGAAGAGAACTGCATGCTTGAGGTTGTTCTGAGCAGCGTTGAGTGCAGATTGGCTGTGCTCCTCTGGAAACTAAGAAATATTGACCTGGTCCAAGGTGGCATTCTCTTATCCTGATCCTATTATCACTGGAAATCTAGGCAAGAGGGGTGGATTTTTTGGAGTTTTGCACACCTTTCCAGCTTTCTAGTTTATCTGCTGGGTCGCAAGGGGATAAGTCCTACTAGCAAAAAAATTGGATATTGTCCGACCTCAATTTTGGATTAATAATGTCTGGGGATTTTTTAAGTAATTCGCCAGGTTCAGATATGTCAGGGATTGATCCAGGAGAATGCTTAAGATTTCTTCAGGCAGAGTTGCTGACAAAATTAGGGCATCTGATAGTTGAGAATTGGTTAACTATCAGATGTACCAATTGGGATTGGTTGGGTTTCATCAACTGATTGGGAATATAATTTGTATTTTTGAGACGATTAATGCCACCTACATTTAGCTAATCAATCAGTTGATTTGCGACCTGCCATAATGGGTAAAGAGTCCCATTACATAAACAGGTCGTTAGCCAAATATGGTTGGTCTGCTGCAAACAAACGGAAAACGTTAGGGGCACGTTTTCTGGCTCCTTCCGTTTCAGGTTTTGAGAATGTCTGATGGAGGAATACTAACCTGATGGAGAAGACCATCGCTGGTAATACATCATAGGGAAGTTCAACAGCAACGGCTGCTGTTTCATGGCTGAGGCGCCAACTGAGGAGTTTGGCGCCAAATTCCCTCTATAAATTTCCTAACAGTTCACATCAATAAATAAAAGGTTCATATAGAGTTAAAAAGATCAATATTGATTAAGTTTGATTCATCTTCAGTAAATTATTGCTATATTTTAAAAATTAAGGACTCTTTTTTCATATAAAGAGTAAAGATCAATGATCTTAGAAGAGAAACTAAACTTATACAGGAATCTCTGCAGACTTAGCATGACAAGAAGAAAGTCTGAAAACCTCTGAATCTGAGAGTGGATCAAGTTAGCCATAACAGGGAAGAAGTCCCTATAATTGACATAACCCATTTTTTGTGGATTATTACAGGTCTAGCGCTGGACCATATCATTTTTATCTGTTCAACTACAGATTATAGGCATCATACCTTTATTGATCACAGATCAATCACTATCAAGCAACGCAAAACACGAACATACCAAACCTGTTCAGTTAACTTTTAGAGCTATTAGTCAAAACAAGATTTTAACATTTGATACTCACTAGAGTGGCCAAAAGTCCTAACTTTAACACTCAGTATTGGGGACTTCAAGATTCGCCTAACCTGGAGAACTTTAAGTGAGGGAAAACAATTTTTTTTAAACTACTCTGAAATTGTCAGCGGCAGGCTGAGTCACTATCAGTTTGTCCATGGACGCCCAGATTGTAATTTTCTTTGCTTTCAATGGATAGAGTGATGGCATCTTAGCCGATGGGCAGCAGGAACCTCTTAAGGCTACCTCTTTAGGGCTGGTTCCATGAGGTCATGAACAGGTTCTGGGTGCCCAACCCACCTGCACCCAGTCACTTTGGAATCTGTTGGACCAGACAAGAACTGTTGTATGAGGTTTTGATATGTCTGTGGAGGGTTTCAAACTGGAGTCAGCATCTTTTAATGGCCTGATTCCATTGGCAAGTTCCTCTGACTATTTGATATTAGGAGAATTCTTCATAGAAGTTAAATGCCCCTTGAGCTTTGTTCCCAATATTTTTTAGGTGGGTTTTAAACCTGCAACAGCATTTCCCAATGACATAATACCATTGGCGAGTTTTTCCAAGGATTTGACACTAGATGCTTTGGGGTTTAAAATACATATCTGTCAGTTTTTGCTGCTGAAAAATTTGTGATTATTGACTATTAACATCAAAGATTTTACATTGTTAATTGTACTTGGACCCTTTGCCCCAAGTGGGTGCCAATTAATTGTTAACTCGCTAAAGATTTACTTAAACATCCCCATTAATTATTCAGATGTAAGATTTGGGGGGGGCGGAATCCTCAAAGGGTACGCCATCACCCACCACTAGTCCACCACATCAGCAAGCTCACCTTGGGAGACAAGGGGAGCTGCCGGCCTTTTTGGCTCCTTCCTGGATGAGAAAGGGAATACCCCCAATCCAAATGGAGAGGGCGCTCCCCCAGACATAAAATACCCTTCCCTTTTTCCAAAGGGGGGTGCCATTACCGGGGAATTAAGCGAGGGCTACATTCTTGTGGGCTTTGGGCAACTTAATAGCCATTATCATAACAATTTTTGGGGAAGGGCGAGTAGCATCAAGGTGGGTAGCGTGAAAAGCCTCGAACAGCACTAAACAGTTGCCACACTCTCTATCAATGACTTAGCAGCATTTTCATAAGCCATATAGACTTTCCTTGTGACTAAATTTAAAATGTAACGGCATAAGTGATAGTAAGTCAGGATGCCCTCCACTTCAGCTCCCCTGCACCCTCAATCATAATGGGCTCTCTGTCCACTGGAATTGCCCCCTTTATTGGGGACAGCTGAGAGACATGGAGGCAGGATGCTTCTTCCAGGGGGCTGGCAATTTTAAGCGTAAAACGCCATTTCCCAAGTCTTCTTTCACCAAAAGAGGGCCTGAGTGCTTAGATGCAAATTTGTGCAAGGGCACATGCATGCACAAGTGGTGCGTGTCAAGCATAACGTGTGATCCTACCTTTATTTCATAATCTGGGAGCCGTTTTTGATCTGCAAATCACTAATAATCACTTTATTGCCTTAGTCAAGTGCTCCCAAACCAAGGACTGCGTGGTGCAAATGTGCTTAACATGGTCATCTGTGGCTGGTACCTCTGGGTAAAGGCATAGGTCCACCAATAACGAAGGGATATACCCTAAGGTAGCTTCATACGTGGAAAAACCCATGGATGCATGTGTACCATTGTTATACGCAAACTGGGCAAGGGGAAGATCATCCGCCCAGGTATCCTGAGCAGCTGAAGCATAGCACCATAGGTACAACTCCAAAACATAATTGACTTGCTCATTTTGACCATCTGACTATGGAAGGTATGCGGTGGAATTCCAGGGTGTAATCTTCAAGATTGCTAAGAGCTTGTTCCAAACCGCACCATGAATTGGAGCCCACGATCACTAAAAATTTCCTGAGGGAGAACAAACATTAAAAACACATGGCGCACAAATAGTGGGCAGTCTCTTCAGAAGTAATAGAGTAGGAGAATGTGATATACAGGGAAATTTTTTAAAGCGGTCCACAACCACCATGACCACTGTGAACTCCTTGGAGCTGGGAAGCTCTATGATAAAATTTACAAACACCAATGTCCATGGACCCTTTGCCTTATGCAAGGGTTGTAGGAGTCCATTCCTACCTGATCGGTCCAATTTGGCCCACGCACAAGTCACACAGTCTGAGATCCAGGCTGAAACATCCTTTGACAAGCCCTCCCATAGTAGGTACACTTGATTAAATCAATGCACTTCTTGTTCCCTGGGTGACCAACTGTAAGAGGATCATGATGAGCCTGAATTACTTCATCTCAGAGAAGGGGAGGAACCCAAACTCTTGAGTGAAATTAAATGAGCTCCTCAGCCAGAGAATAGAGGGAATGTTTGGAGAAAAGGAGGGACAACCGCTCTAAAAGTTCTACCCCTTCCACGCATGCTGTCTGAGATGCCAAGACCCGCGAAATCAAAGGTGCATCTGGAGCTAGATCTGCTACTGAAACCGTGGGACGAACAAGAGCCAAGATCTGAGTGGGGGGAATGACCGTGACGAGATCTGCCTCCTCTGCATAAGCTGGATAATGTGTGGGGTTGCTGCTTAGAAAATTGGGGAGAATGTTTAATGCTTCTTTCAAATACTCATATCTGAAGTTGAAGCTACACAAATCACAGTAGGTTTGGGCCTGCCAGTGTGCCAACTTCTGTGGTTTGCAAAAATAAAGAAGAGCTTGGTGGTCAGTCTGCACAGTCAACTCATTATGAGAAACCTGTAAGAGGTATCGCTAATGGGTCAAGGCCCATACCACAGCTGCCAACTCCTTATCATAAATGACCCAGGATTGCTCAGTGGAAGAAAACTTGTGGTAAAAGTAAGTGATCAGATTTTCCAACCTATCATGCTCCTGGAGTAAGACATCCCTTTCACAGCGGTAGACGCATCACATGCTACAATATAGGGTTTAGAAGGATCCACGTGCTTAAGGATGGGAGGTCAAAATAACACCTCCCTGACCAAATCAAATGCTTGTTGGCACTCAGGCGTCCAGCAGAAATGTACATTCTTGACTGTGAGTGGTTACAGCAGAATGTCAACTGCAAGGGTGCGGGAGAGAATTTTCAGAAAGATGATGGTGCCCAAGAAGCTTCTCAATTGCTTCTGGGTCAATGGAGTTGACCACTCATGGATGGCATCTAGTTTACTGGGTGTGATGGCATAACTATCTTTTAGGATAAGATTCCCCAATAAAGTAACCTCTTCACTGTAGAATTTGAATTTTGGTGGCTTTACAAACAGCCCAGCTTTATGCAGGAAAGCCACCGCTGCCTCCAAGTCCTTCACATGTTGATTGGGCTAGGTAGAGTGTACCAGGATATCATCAATTTATGCAACTGCGCAGGAGAATTTGAGATCCTCTAGCACACTATATATCATTATCTATAACGTTGTGGGCGCGTTCTTTGGCCCAAAGGCTATTACTTAAAATCGGAATATTCCTCTTTTTTTCAGGATAGCAGTAAGCCTTGCCTGACCTTCTGTCATCTAAATTTGATTAAAGGCATTAAGTAGATTGAGTTTTGAGAACACACATGACTTAGCAATCGCTTGGCTGATTATCTGTTCCAAAGGCAGGGGCTAGTGGTCATGGACCTTGATTTTATTAAGGTGACCATAGTCCATGCAGGTATTAAAGGAATCATCTGCCTTCCTGTAAAAAAACGATAGGAGAGGCAACAGTGGTGTTTCTTGGAACAACCAACCCTTCTCAAACATGTCATCTAAACATGCATTTATGGCAGCCTCCTCCTCCACTGTATGTGGGTACAGTGGATAGTTTATGTTCACCACCTGCACTGTTGTCCAAAAACCAAGTCAAAATCTTTATGTGGGGAAGAGGGGTTTACCTTCTGGGAATCAAAGATACCTTGATATTTTTAATAATGCATCTGGAAAATCTGGCGGAAGACCTACAGGGGAAACGAGGGTTGTAATAGAACTATGGCCACAAGCTTTGGTGAGTACGTCCAGAGATGGAAATTCGCCACCACCTGATTGTTGGAGAAGGACAGCGTCTTTGTCTCCAGATGGATCCTCACATGCTGCTGACGCCACCAACCCACAATCAAAATCAACGGTAACACAAGGTCAGGCATCACAGAAAAGTGATTGCAAAAACTAAACTGATGGATCGAGAAAGGCACAGGGTGCCTAACTCTGAAGGAGGGTTGTGTGACTGAAGATGCAACCAACACCAATGGCCCCACATCCAAGTCTAGATTATGCTGCTGGGCCAATTTCATACTCATGAAGTTACCTGCTGCTCTTACGTCAACCAAGGATTTGAAAGACAACTGGTGTTCCCCAATACAATTTTTCTTTGATAATAAGAAAAAGGCGTAATTTTGTTTATTGGCATATGCGGTTATTTATGCTGACAAGGAAGATATTGCAACTAATTCAGGGGAAATAACAAGGTTTGGGAAAGTAACATAACAGGTGTGACAAAGGGGTTGAATCTTTTTCTCTCCAAGCTGGATCACCAACGATTTATAAGCAGGTGTGATAGAACAAATTAACATGGGCGGGGACAGCGTCAGCTTTTAATAACAGTATGGATACTGGTTCAATGCTGGGATTGTAAAGTGAGGCAAGATTGCAGCTTCAAGCATAAGGATCCCATTTTGAGAATGGACTGAGTAAAAAGTTGCGGGCACCAGGGCAGTGCAGCCATAGTGAAATTCCTTAAAAACCCTTAGAGAAAAGCAGAAACAATTAGAAATTTCCAAGAAAGACAACAGATGGCAGGATACCAATTGTACATGCTTTTGGTAGAAGATGACCACCTCTGCGCCCATCTCAACGAGTAGGAAGGAAATGGTGGAAAACAATGGATGGTTAATTATATCAGAAAAGCGGAAAGTTTAGACTGACCTGACAGTCTGGATACCCAAACACCCAAAGTAAAGCCCTAATTCCAGAGGTGCTGCTTCTTGAATGACGTTAAATTGAGCTGGGAGAAATTTTAACAGTGAGCGCCAGTAAGCCAAAAATGTACATAAAAACCAGGTAATGACCCAGGTTATTATGGCCCCAGGGCCTGTAAATTTGGGAGATGGAAAAACAGAGATTGGAATTGGAAGTTTGAATTTCGTCATATGGAAAAGATTGATTGGTGTACGAATTTTTTGAATTCAAAGATAGAAAATCAGCTGTCAATTTTCTCAGTGTGCTATGACTGCTTAAATAGACGATTGACTAAGGAATAGCTTAAAAAACTCAAGATTGGGGCCCTCAAGATTTGCCTATCCTGGCAAACTTCGAGTGAGGGGAAAAATTATTTTGAACTGACTTTTAAATTCCCAGTGACAGGCTGAGTCACTGTAAGTTTGTCCATAGACGCCCAAATTGCCAATTTTCTTTGGTTTTAAATGACTCGAGTGATGGAGTCTTGCCTGATGGGCATCAGGAACCTCTCAAGGTCCCCCCATGTAGGGGTGGTCCCATGAGGTCAGGAACAGGTTCTGGGTGCCCAACTCACCTGCACCAGGTCACTCTGGCACTGTTGGACCAAACAAAAATTGTTGTATGGGGGTTTTATTATGTCTGTGGAGGGTTTCAAACTGGCGTCAGCATTTCCCAATAACCCAACTCCACTGAAAAGTTTAAACAAGAATTTGACACTAGATGCTTTGGGTCATGAAAATACATGCCTGTCAGGATTTGCTGCTGAGATTTTACGATTGTTGACTATTACCTCAAAGATTTTAAATTGTTAGTTGTACTTAACCCTTTCCTCCAAGTGGGTGCTGATTCATTGCCAACTCATTACTGATTCCCTTTACTCACCCAAAATCATTTTAGATGTAAGAACTGGGGTTGAGGGCGTAATTTTCAAAGAATACGCCATCACTCATCACTCATCACTCATCCACCACATGAGCAAGGTCACCCTGGGAGACAAAGGGAGCTGCCAGCTTTTTTGACTCCTTCTTGGATATGAAAGGGAACATCCCCCAAAATAATGGAAGGGGCGCTCCACTGGACTTACATACGTCCACCAAAGTCCCACAAAAACCAACTCTTTTGGGATTTCTTATTGGATGTACAAACTGAGGAGACCATGGTTATAGTAGGAGACCTGAACTGTTGAATTTATGTGAGTTAGGATATGTTCCAAGTGATCAAAGTCATAACCATAAGGCTGAGGATATGTTAAAATACCTGGTCAAATCAGGAATTTTGCCTTATAATTAACAATGAGGATGACGATCCAGCTAACCTTATGAGATGGTCATAAAACTCCACCAGTACTGTAAGTCTGGGGGAACGCACCCTCCTTTTAGATTAAAGGGTGTTCCCTTTCCCATCAAAAAAGGATCCAAGAAGGTCAGCTGTTTCTCTCGTTTCACAGGGTGACCTCACCCATGTGGCGGATGAGCAATGGGTAACAGCTCTCCCTTTGAGGTTTCTGCCTCTTATTCTAGTATTAACTTCAGACGAATCAATACAACAAATTAAGTGTATTTGTGCCAAGCTTTCAGGGAGTCAGCAATCTCTTGGGACAAAAGGTCTGAATAAAGTCAAGGGCAACAAGCCTTCACCATTGAGATCTGAGAGCGCTAAAATATCAGAAACAAGGCCAATGGGCGTGGACCTTTGATGAATAAAGCATCTATTGTCAGATATTTTGAAAACTTATTAATGGCATTGGGCCATTGGGAAATGAAGCTCACAGTTTGAAACCCACCCCAGAAACATCAGAATCTTTGCTTGGTATTTCCCACTTTGACAAACATATGCTGGAGAAACTGGGTGTGGGTGAGTTAGGCGCCCCAAACCTGTTCCTGACCTCTTGGGACCGCTCCTAAATGGGTGGCCTTGGGAGGTTCCCTCTTCCAATCAGGCAAGATGCTGTCACTCCTATTATCATAACCAAAGAAAATTGAAAAATTTGAGAATCTGTGGACAAAATGACAGTAACTCAGCCCGCCTCCAACTCTTTCAAAGTCAGCTCAAATTAAATTTGTTTCTCCCTACCCTTTCTTGCTCAAAGATTGCCTTATTAGGTCAAATCTCAAGGGCCCTATTCTCGCATTTTTACAAGCTATTCTTCAAGTTGATTGTCTATTTAAACATTCATAACACTCTGAGAAAGTTGATGGTTGATTCACTTTTTTTTTACTTAAATAAAAATTCTCTCACGTTCAAATTTATCTATTTAAGTTTAAAAATCTCTTAGATTGAACACCTAACATCCACAATGTGTCCCAGCGGCCCACGTATTGACTGTATCACCCCAGCCACATTCTAAATAATAACAATTGTAAAGCCACTGGGACTATTACATAAAAGCCTTTAAAAAAATTTCTTGTTCTCAGAATTCTCTATGCCCAGGCCCAATGTGCCTGAGGTTGCAACAACTTGGTTCTCTGACGGGTTTTTTGTTCCTTGAAATTTGTTGGTCCTCCATTACGGATCATCTCCCTATCAACTTAACCATTGTTTGAGCTGCAATGTCACTGGCATTCTGGCTCGCCTTTTGGGTGCTTTTGCATCACAACTTGCGGGACAGTCTAAACTTTATCTGCCGTTGCCATAAAAGGTACACTGTAGATATTTTCACGCCTGGAATTTATACTGTGTCTTCTGACCTTAAACTTCTGACGTCCAACAGCAAGGTTAGCATAAATGCCAAGAGTGACAATATGATTGTCTGAGTAAACATTGATCTGGATGAACCCCCAAGGAACTGAGAATGGCAGTAGGCACCAGCCATGCTGAAGAACGGGGAGTGATGCCAGACAATCAAAATTGGACTGGATTAACTGATTGCATATTTGGACCGCATTTAGAGATAGATCCCCTGGAAAGATGGGTCTGAATCAAAAAAATAAACACAATAGTATGAAGTTTCAGAAAGCAATAACCTACAAACGAACTGACGCCGTAAAGCATCTGAAAGATGAACTGGACAGAAACTCTTCTGGAAGGAAAGTGAAGGAGGTTTGAGTGAGTACTAAACTACTCTAAAGCAATATTGGCCTTAATGGCCAAACAGGACTTGGAGCATTGACCCAACGCTACCTACCAATACCAGAGTTAGTGGGGACGAAGACCAAGAGAGGCCTGGCGCACCTCTAGGAAATCTGAACCAAGGCCAAGATATGAGAGTTAGAGACTTTGACTGAAGTAACAACGGACATGGAACTGATCAAATGTGAAATCAAATAATTTTACAACAACTATTCTGACAATGCGAGATGAGCAAAATGGCAACAGAAGCCCTAATTGACCTGGCCATGCTGGCACTTGGGGCCTGCTCGCTGGAAGATGTCATTAACTTATCCACCAAAATATCAATCAATGAATTCAAACTAGTGCTAAAGAAATCGAAGAAGGAGAAATCACTGGGCCCCAACAACATGTGTGAAAAAGTCTACAACGCCTTCTGCAACCGCATTTCACTGGAACTCAGTACCCTCTTCAATTACTGCCTGAAAACTGGACGAAGAATCTCAGGAGGCCAGGAGATCCAAATTGTACTTTTGTACAAGTAGGGACTCTAACGTCAACTCTGGAACTGGCACCCAACCGCCCTATCAACGCCAACCTCAAGCTGATCACGCACATTTTATCAAAGTTTAATGGCAATGCCACCATGTACGCTCCATGAGGCCCAACATGGGTTTATCAAGAGCCAAAGCATCTGGGACAGTATTGGTACAGTCTAGAACGTCCTACAGAAAATGCGGTGATTTGAACAGGGCTATCTCATGTTCTTTAACATAAGAAGGCCTACAATCAAGTATCGTGGTCCTTCCTTCATGAAGCATTAAAGGCGGTTGGTATCTACAAAACTTTCAAATAGTGGATCTTAATTCTGTACTCAATCCTGACCACAAAGGTTATTGTTGCCAATGGCATAATTAATAATATCCAAATTGGTCAGGGTCTCTGACAAGGCAATCCCATGTAACCAATCCTTTTAATTTTACAGCATACGTTCTCTTTGCTTCAGCAGATGCAAAACTCTGGGGCTTAGTCCACCCTTGCCAATGGCCGCTTAAAATGCTAGCCTTTGTGGATGACACAGTAGTGGATATCAGCGCTATAACTGACCTTCAGGGCGCTGGGATCTCCTGGACCTATTAGTCAGCATCAAATGCAAAGATCAACTTGGAAAAAATTTCCATAATGAGGATCAGCATTCTAAAATTCAGCCCACCATCTGACACAACACCAATTTAGAACTTGCAGACAATCTGCTACCTCAGTATCCTCTTTAACAAAAAAGGTCCAGCGGTACTTGAAACCAAGAAAGAGAGACTATTAAATCTGTCATACCAAATGGCCTGCTGGAAAATGTGAGACTAAGCCTCAAGGAGAAAGTGTTGGCCATTAACACAACTATCTTCAAAAAGCTATGGTACGTTGTCCACATGCTACCAATGAGCTCAAACCTAGAGAAAAAGATTAAGACAATGCTCCACACTTTCTTATGGCTTAAGGAAAAGCAGTACCAAGCGCCCTCAAGACCCTGTTTAAGCCAAAGAGCAAAGGGCACATGGGCCTACTGGACTTTGAATCCCACATTTGGCGGATCTGGGCAAGGTTGTTCCTTTGGTTGTCACAGTTGTACATGCGCTGCCCAACCCTCACATGGAACGTGAACTGGGCCAGAGCCCAGAGCCTTCAGGAGCCAGTCTTTCCACACTCACAGCATGTTTAGATGGTGGACCATCCTCATATTCCCTCCTGGAAAGGCAGCCTATATTACTGTCAACCGTGCAATTGGGCAGTGCTCCTAGGGGGATGGTCATTCAAAGCATCAAATTGAGATGCTGACCAAATCACAGGGATGTTAAAGCCTAATATTTTGTAA
Source organism: Massospora cicadina (assembly GCA_022478985.1). NCBI lineage: Eukaryota > Fungi > Entomophthoromycota > Entomophthoromycetes > Entomophthorales > Entomophthoraceae > Massospora > Massospora cicadina. The sequence continues at coordinate 26,064 of JAKSZP010005801.1, read as the reverse complement.
TGATTTCTGCAATAAACTGGGAGGAGTGCAATCAAATTAACCACAAGTACACCTCCAAAGCAATTAAATTTGCTTAAAATGACCCAATTGAATATGGGGATTTGCTTCTGAAACCCAGATGCAAACCACCCACCCAACCGTATATTCTCAATGACTGGGCATCAAAGGGCCATAAATACTATTTAACAGACAGATGAGTCAATCTTGAACCTTAATTTCTGACTGGTAATGGCAAAACAACAGTCAGTCACTTGGCAGATCTTACATCATGCATTTAAATCCAGTATTCATAGCGGACTGGACTACCTGCACAAATACTGTCCCATCAGCGCCAAACTGGAAGCAGATATTGGCCACCAATATTACAAATATATCATTTTCTGAAAGTACTGGTCCACAATAAGGTATATCCTTTCAGGCATAGAGTCATTGCTGGAGATGCATCCGTCACAGGATCTATTTTTCACAATGTCAGGACTTACCCTAATTTGGGTAAAGCCTTGACCTGGGGTTTTCTTATTAAGCATAATTGCTTTTGGGGTATAATTTCAACTTGCCTGTGCGCGGTGCACTATAGTTTCCAATCCTACTTACTCCATTGGGCAGTGCTCCTATGTTTCCAGCTCAAATGGATTATATACTCATTCTATTTCATTCCCAATATCACAATTGATCTGTATGACTTACAACAAAATAACTTTCCAATAAGGCATAATTAGCATTTTGAGAATGGTAAAATTTTAACAAAGTTGATATCCGCTCCTGGTGAACTTGATATCCCTGATGAATTAGCCAACAAAGATACTGTTTCTTCTTAAATTTCTGTTTCTTCTACTAATCCAATATGGCAGTTTAGTCCCTTGGTATTTTCAATCCCACACTTTGGCACTGAAGTGACTTAGGTGGAAGTCATAGTGCACAAGGTGAAAGTTTTGTCTATTATTGATATGGGATCTCCTATAAATGTGATCTCATCCAGACTTATGAAAAAACAAAGTGGCGCCAGACTTAAACCATTCTCAAGACTACAGAACTGCTGGTCTTTCATACACTAAATCTTTAAAAGCTTATTCTTAACTTCCAATGCGCTTTGGAAAGTTGGTTTTTTTGGCCCCTGCAGTAGTGTTAGACAACAACTTCTATGAATTGCTCTTGGGAACAAATTTTTCATTGATTTTTATGCGATAACCAGCCTTAAGGACAATTACCTTTCTTTAATTGGGTACCAAGTAACTTTGATTTTAAAGATGTCCCCAATAGCAAAGGCAAACTCAAATGACGCGTTTGCTTATTGGAATATCCCACTTCTATCTCTCTCATGAGTACCAAATTTTAGGACCAAGGACTATACTTCCACCTCCGTCAGCTTGTACCTCTGAAGGGATGCCTTGATAATCTAACAATCCGATTACTATTCCTCCAAAAGCTCAAGTCATAATTGACAATGGAGTACAGGTATTTGTACCCGCTTATCATGTATTATAGATCTCCAGGAACAGAAATCCCTCTCATTTGGAGGCTTTAACATGCCTCAGTATCCTTGATCCGCATACAACGGGACTTTTTTAGTCATACTAGCTAGTCTCACCTCTTGACCTATGTGATTGAATCAAAATAACTCCATCACTTATGTGCGGCCTACTCTGTGAGTAAAATTTTGTCCATCTTGGGATGTGGGATTTATGTAATCTTGGGTTGGAAGATCCCACTATCATTGCTAGAATTGACGTTAAGTTTGGAGATTCTCTCTCCAGAACAACAGCTTGAAGTTGAGGCTCTGATTGAAGAGTATGTGGATATATTTGCCAAAGTTCCTGGAGATTTTGGGCTAATGAATGGGTGCAGCATCAGGTGAAAACTGGGAATACTCCCCCTTTTTCGAGCTTGGCCTTATTGTAAATTTAAAGTCAAGGAGGCTCAGGTCTCAGTGGAATTGAAACAACTCCTCAATGTGGGACTACTAACGCCTTCTAAGAGTCCACGGGATTCCCCTCTACTACTCATCCAAAAGAAAGATGGGGGCCACCGAATAGTTATGGACTATCGTTGACTCAATGATGTTACCCAAAAGGATTCTTATCCTTTACCTCACATTGATGATTCATTGAGACTATTGTCTGGTCTCAATTCTTCTTGGCTATGGACCTTGTGAGTGGTTATTGGCAAATTGACCTGGCTCCAGAAGACCATCAAAAATGCGCCTTAATCTCTAGTGAGGGGTTATTTGAGCCTACTCATATGCTGCAGGGGCTTTTAATGCCCCTGCTACTTTCCAACGAGCCATGGATGGCGTATTTGGGGATTTGAAAATTTTTTGTGTTTTGTTATACTAAATGATGTTACTGTTTTTTTCTCACACTTTTAATGAGCATTTGGCTCATTTAAAAAGTATTTGGTTGTATGAGTAGCGCTTCACTTAAGCTAAAACTATCCAAGTGTGTTTTCTTCAAAATGAGATATAATTCTTAGGCCATAAAGTTAATTGTGATGTGATTTTACCCTTATCTAATAAGATACAAGCTATTTTGGACATGCCTGTTCCCAAAAGCTTTCATGATATTCAAGTGTTTTTAGGGATGGTTAGTTATTACCAACGATTCATCCCCATTTTTGATGAGATTGTGGAGCCTTTACTTATTACATAAGGAAGTCCATTTCTTATGGGAATAATTGCAGCAGTATGCTTTTGATCTTTTGCGCCAAGCTGTCATGTAAACGGCTGATAAGAATAAGACTGGGCTCCCAGTCAGGTGTGTGAGCACCCAGTGGAGAGCCCAGAATTCCAAGGGCATACTGGTCCATGCGACTAGAAGAAGGGGGATCTAGTGGGGATGTGAGGAAAGTAAATGTTTATAAATGTACTGAAGGCACCCAAGGAAAACCAGATGGTTGCAATGGGAGCAACCGCGAGTCTTGCAGGGGCAACCCCAAGGGTGGGAGAGGTGGGGAGGACGACAACTCCTTCAGGGGTGCGCGGTTGCTGGCCTTTGGTTATGGTTAGGTGGGTTTGTGCGCAAGATAGGGATGGTACAGGGCCCACCGCGTGGACAGGGATGCTGTCAGAGGGGAAAACAGCCCCACGACGAGCGTTAGGGCTGAGTCCTCCTTGATTGGGGTACTCTGGAGCCCTTATGTGGGTGGGATCAACAGCGGCCAAGCTGGGCGAGGGGGCTGAGCTCGTGGGCATCAGGGCGGGGGCGCCCTGAGGTTGCTCCAATAAGGGTGCGCTCTCAGAAACCCTGACAACAAAGTTAATGGACAGGTTTACGTTTAGCGGATACACAAAAATGGATGGAGAGTCAACTCTATCATTGAGAGTGAGGCGGTTCACCGCGGATACAATCCACCGCCATGTGGAAGGGTTGAGCAACTGGACGACCCACTAGGTGATCATCAGGATAATTATTTGGGTGGCGGCGCACTTTGCCAGATTAATTGGCGGAATTTTGAACAAGAAAAACAAACAGGCGGAGTCCACAACAAGGCGTCTGGGGTAATTGGCTTTATTTTAGTGCAAACACGCGAGGTTAATAGTGAATGAACTGACAACTGCCCATCAACAGAGTAGTTGCCTTAAGTATTGGGTGGTTGGGAATTGGCGATGGGACTTGGTTGGCTGGTGGGTGGGGGAGTGGATAGATGGTTTTCAAAATCTTGGCAAAAATAAAAATTTTTTTACTGATTTTCCCAAATTTTTGGGGCCAGACCAGGTTGATGGTACCGATCTGGGCCTTGACCATTCAAGTCAGGCAGCTCACGCAGTTTGGATTTCCCAGGATTCATCCTGGAGGGCTGTGGCCTTGGTGCTCAGTTGTCCGCAACCTGGTCCAGGCTCTTAATTCAATTGTCTGCATGATCTGAACTTCTCAGATCCGTTCTGGGGGGTAGGAGTAACTGGTCTGAGTCACTGGTGGCCTGGTTCAAAACCTGATTTGAGCTCCAATCTGACTCTTGGACCCAAACAGTCCAGACCAGCCCTGTTAGCCCAGAATTTGCAGACTGGGCTCCGATGACTGCGCTGGCTGTTTCTGAAAAATTTTGGTAATTTTCCCCTGATGGGTGTGGGGTCCCAGGGGCCCGCCCATGGCCCCTGGCCTGCATGATCTCCTGGCAGGCCCCCTCTATCAGTCTTACCAGGGTTGAGGAGGAGTGAGGGGAGAGATCTGAGTACCCCTAGGCGGAAGGGCAGTTACCCTGTGCTCATCAACCATGTGCGCCAGATCACTCAACTGTGACAGGGGGTCCACTTGGGCCTTTGGCCCCCTTTTGGTCCGGAAGGGGTGCTACTCCCTATCCAGTTGTAGGGGCTGGTCCCCAAAACTTACACTACCCTTTCCTTTTTTGACAGGGAGGAGGCCCCCACCTGGGGCATGGACCAGGGCATAGTTCTTGTGCCTCTCTGGGAGCTTTATGGCCAGGATGGCTGCAATCTTCTGGGGTGGATAGGGGGCTGCCAGGTGGGAGTTGTGGAATTCTTCTATCAGGTCCTTGCAATTTGCGCAGTCATGTGCACTCACCCAGCTGCTCTCATATGAGGGGTATCCTTTCCAGGAAACCAGGTATTGAACGGTTCTGTCGGACCTCTGGGAAGCCAGGATAGCCTCCACCTCCACTTCCTGGGATTCCCCAATGAGAATCAGCTCTGGTGATGTTGGCCTTTCCCCTTTGAAGGGGGTCAGGAGGGAGGTGTGGAAGATGTTATGCTGCTTCCAGTGAGCAGGCAGCTTCAAATGATAGGCTCCATTGCCTAAGTCCTTCTCCACCTCAAAGGGGCCAGAGCGTTTGGCTGTGAGTTTCTGGGTGGGGGCTTTTAAGGGAAGATTGCGGGTGTTCAGCATGACGAGGGAGCTGACTTTGATCTCATGTCCAGGTAGGCGCTTCTGGTTGGCAAACTTTTTGTAATCCTCAATGGATTTTGTCAGATGTTCACAAACCAGGTTGTGTGTCTCGCGGAGTGCACACACACGGTATTCAGCTGCAGGGACTGTTGATGAGAGCTGGGGGCCAACTTGGAAGGAGGGGTTGTAACCCAGGGTGGCCTCAAAGGGGAGAGGTTGGTCGAGGAGTGGTTAGAATTGTTATACGCAAAGTGTGCAAGGGGTAGGTCCTTGGCCCAAGTGTCCTGTGAGGCCGTTGCATAACAGCGCAGGTACTGCTCCAGTACCTGGTTCACCCACTCAGTCTGCCCATCGGACTGGGGGTGGTATGCCGTGGATCTGCAGGGCTTGTTGCTGAGGAGGGTTAGCAACTCTTCCCAGAACTGGGCGGTGAACTGGGGTCCCCTGTCACTCACTTTCTCTTTGGGGAGACCAAACATGGCAAAGACATGATTGACAAATAATTTGTGGTCTCCACTGCAGTAATAGAGGAGAGGCAGGGGATGAAAAGGGCGAACTTGGTAAATTGATCAACGACTACCATGATAGCATCTGAGCCATTAGAGGGGGGAGCTCCACGATGAAATCTACTGAGACTGAGATCCATGGGCCTTCTGCCTGCTGCAGGGGGTGTAGCAACCCCTTTTTCCTGATCAGTCCGATTTTGCTCTGGCACAGGTGACACAGTGGTAGATCCAGGTGGGGATGTCCTTTGAGGACCCTGGTCAATTATAAGCTCTCTTTATGAGATCAGCGCACTTCTTGATGCTGGGGTGCCCAACAGTCTGGGGGACATGGTGTTCTTCTGATAAAACAGTTGCATATGGATGGGGGGACCCAAACCCGATCATGGAACCAGATGGTTCCCTCCCGCAGGGTGTATGGGGCTCTCTTCTGACTCAAGGACTCTAAGTCAGTGTAAAGCTCTAACCCTTTGGGGCAACAGGTCTGGGCAGTGAGGATGTGGGGGAGGAGTGGGGCGTCAGGGGCAAGGTCGGCAAAGGCTACCATCAGAGGAGCCAAGGAGAGGATTTGGGAGGGGGGCACTACAGTAGTAAGCTCTAGCAGGTCCTCTCCACCATTGGGTGATAGAGATGGGTTCCAGGCTGAGCATGTCTGGCAACACATTCAGGGGGCCTTTTATGAATTCATATTTAAAATGAAACCCACAGAGGTCCTGGTATGTGTGAGTTTGGCGGTGCCCCAGTTTCTGGGGTTTGTGGTAGTATAGTAATGCCTTATGGTCAGTCTGAAACGGTGATTTCGTGCTGGGCGCCTTGCAGGAGGTATTGCCAGTGGGTGAGTGACCATGCCACTGCCACTAGCTCCTTGTCATATATTGGCCATGCTTGTTCTGTGGAAGTGAATTTGCGGGAGTAGTAGGCCACTGGGTGCTCGACCCCCTCATGCTCCTGTAGCAGCATGGCGCCCACTGCCACTGAAGAGGCATCACAGGCTACAATGAAGGGGCGGGAGGTGTTGGCATGCCGCAGGACTGGGGCATTGAGGAAAACCTCCTTGATAGACTCAAAGGCCTGCTGGCATTCTGGGGACCACTTGAAGGGGGCGTTTTTCCCAGTGAGGGGGTGAAGGGGTGCCGCCAGTTGGGCGAGGGCTGAGGAGAATTTTTTTAAGAAGGTAATGGTGCCAAGGAAACTTTGGAGTTGTTTCTGTGTAGTAGGGGTAGGCCAAGACTGGATCGCCTCAAGCTTAGAGGGTGGAACAGCATATCCATCCTTCAGGATGAGGTTACCTAAGAAGGTCACTTCATCCCAGAAAAATTCACACTTTGAGGGTTTCACGAAGAGCCCTGCTTTGTGGAGGGCTGCCACCACTGCTTCTAGATCCTTGGCATGTTGCTCTGGGGTAGGGGAGTGGATCAGAATATCATCAATGTAGGCTACAGCGCATGAGAAGCGCAAGTCCCCAAGAACATCATCAATGAGGCATTGGAAGGTGGCCAGAGCATTCTTCAGTCCAAAGGGCATCACTCTGAATTGAAAAAGACCCCAGCGGGTGTGGATAGCTGTGAGCCACTCTTGTCCTCTCGCCACCCTCACCTGATTAAAGGCGTTCACCAGATCCAGTTTTGAGAAGACCCGGTATTTAGCGATGGCTTTGGTAATGGTCTGCTCTAAGGGCAATGGGTAGGGGTCAGGGATGGTGATGTTGTTGAGGTGGCCATAGTTGACGCAAGGGCGCAGGGTGCCATCTGCTTTCCAAGTGAAAAGTATGGGGGAGGCGACCGGTGAAGACTTCTTGATAAGCCAACCCTTCTCTAGCATCTCATCTAGCCAAGTCCCCAAGGCCTTGTCCTCTTCTTCTGTGTAGGGGTAGAGGGGGCAGTTGATCTTGACTAGGTCAATTGTCAGCTGAAACTTTAGGTCATATTCAGAGTGTAGGGGGATCTTGGAAGCCAGCGACATGTCAAAGATGGACTTATAGGGGTTAGGAAGGGTGGGAAGTCTGAAGGGAGGTCAATGGGAGCAGGGTCAGGGGAGAAATAGAGCTGAGGGATGTGTCAAGGGGGAGGTTTTTCAACAAAGAAACTCTCCACTCAACTTGAGGTTCGAGAACAACAAGGAGTTATTAGCAAGATTGATGCGGACCTGCTGTCACTGCCACCAGTAACCCCAAGATCACGGGGTAGAGCAGGTCCTGTACGGCTAAGAAGTGGTCACAGAACCCAAAGTCGTGGACAGAGAAGTGCAATGGGCGTCAGACGCGGTAAGACTTCATGGGCTCTGATGAAGCACCCAGAAAAAAAGAGGCTTCCTCCATTGCCAGGTCCAAGGAATGTGCCACACTGAGGTCAGTAAAGTTTCCTGCTGCTCCAGTGTCAAGGAAGGCTTGCACGGTAAATTCACCCAACTCTGAGGGGAAAGAGATAGGGAACAAGAAGTAGGCTTGGTCTTCTTTATTGGGGTGGGCAATATAGAGAGCAGCCAAGGAGGGAGCATGATTGTCATGGAAATGGCAGAAGTAGTTTAGACCGGCCTGCCAGTCAGGGTGCGTGAACACCCAAAAAGCAAGCCAGAATGCCAGAGGCGTTGCTGACTGTATGACCTGATATGGAGCCAAAAAATGTGATACCACGAAGTGGTGATGTAACAACAGGGTAAGGAGTATCCCAACGACATACCACAGTGAATCCATTTCCAACTCAGTGGTTTGAACTGTATGAGGCGGGATTACTGGGATAGTTTTGACGAGATTCTTTGCTTGAGAGGCCAACTCATCGAGGGAAATAGGGAGATGGACTCATTCTTCCCATTGTTGTACATAGGGCCATAAGATCCCCATGTATTGTTGTCAGAAGTTCATAAGAGTGGGGTTGTAAAACCAAAAGTGTCAGACTCGCTGGGCCCAATTGGCGATAGAGGGAGTCATAGTGGCCAAAAGAATTGGTAAAGTCCACCCAGAGTGCAGGGAGACAGACCACCAGGGAAACGCCATCTGGGATGCAGTTGGAACAGAAAATGAAAAAATTTTGATCTTTTCAAAAATTTATTTGGAAAGGAAAGTAAGAAAATCGACCAACAATTTTCTCAGTGCCATGCAACTAATTAAATAGTGGTTGATTGGGTAGTGACAGGATGGGGTTGGGACCCACAAATTTGACCTAACTGGTGAACTGTTTGGTAATGGGCGGGTTTATTCTTTGAGAACCAACATCACAAAATTTGGTGGTGGGTTGAGTCTCTGTCAGTTTGACCTCAAATGTCCAAATCAGGGCTCAACTACATTTCTGACAATTAGCATGACAGCATTTAGCCCAACGGGCAACAGGAATCCCCCAAGGCCATCCCATATAGGAATGGGTCTATTTGGTTGGGAATGGGTTTGGGACAGCTAACCCGCCCATGCTCGGTCATTTAACCATTCGTTAAGTTAACAGCAGCACATTGGGTGCAATTCCCGAATTACTATCTGAGGGATTGAACCCTCATCAATGGCACCCAATATTTATTCAACTGGTTTAGTGATTAAATTGGTACTGTCAGGTGATCCAGCTGATATCTCATTCTTCATGCTTTTACAGCCATTCAAATTTTGGACATCAGCCAGATTGCCAGCCAAATTAGATCTGGCCAATTTCAATCTGGTAATCTCAGCACAAATTTCACTAATTCCCCGCAACAGTTCTGCTGAGGTAAGAGTGGGTATTGGGGGTGGGATTCAAAGCAGACGAGCTGTTTCCCATTGCTCATCTGCTATGTGAGTGAGATTGCCCTGAGTGATGAGAGGTACCGCCATCCTCTTCAGTGTCTTTTTATTTGGGAACAGGAAGATGACCCGATCAAGAGCTAAAGGATGTTCCCCATGACTTACATTACCCTTTCCTTTTTCCAAAGGAATGGCACCTCCACTGAGAAACTGCGCCAGAGCCACATTCTTGTGTGCTTTAGGTAGCTTGATAGCCATAATCATCGCGATTTTCTGAGGAGGGCAGGGAGCCTCAGGGTGGGATGCGTGGAAGGCTTCAACCAAGGCCATGCAATTCATGCAATCGCGCGCCTTGATCCAACTATTTTCATAAGCCAGGTATCCTTTACAGGCCACGAGATATTGGACTTAACGTCATGCGACTTGCAAGATGCCAAGATAGCCTCTACCTCAGCTTCTTCCTCATTATTGATGACGATCAGTTTCAGGTCCATGGGAATTACACCCTTGAAGGGTGACAATTGGGAAACATGGAAAACTGGGTGCTGCTTCCAATGCATGGGAAGCTTCAGGCGGAAAGCCCCATTACCCAATACTTCCTCCACTAAGTGAGGACTCAAACGCTTACTGGCAAACTTGTGGGAAGGGGTTTGAATTTGCAAATGATGGGTATCAAGCATGACGTAGGAACCCACTGTAAAGTCATGACCCTGAAGGCGCTTATGGTCTACAAATCGCTTATAGTCATCAATGGCTTTGGTGAGGTGTTCCCACACTAAGGCTTGAGTTGATCAAATATGGGTAGCATGATCCGCGGCAGCTTGAACCTCAGGTTGCAAGCATGCCCCAACTGAAAATGATGGGTTATAACCCAACGTTGCTTCATATGGTGAAAACCCCGTGGATGCATGGATCCCATTATTGTATGCAAATTGAGCGAGAGGTAAGTCACCGGCCCAAGTATCCTGAGCTGCTGTGGCATAGCAACGCAGGTACTGTTCGAGGACTTGATTAACCCACTTGGTCTGACTGTCAGACTGGGGGTGATACGCTGTGGATTAACAGGGGGTTATCTTCAGAATCAATAGGAGTTCACTCCAAAAGCGTGTGGTAAACTGAGTACCCCAGTCACTAAAAATTTCTTGGGGAAGACTGAACATCAAAAACACATGTCATACAAAAAGATGGGAAGTTTCTTCTGACATAATCATGGAAGTGCAAGGGATAAAAAGGGAACATTTTGTAAAGCGATCCACCACTACCATCACCGCTGTGAACCCATTAGAACAGGGGAGATCAATGATAAAGTCTATGGACAATGAGGTCCATGGACCTTCCGCCTGCAGTAAGGGGTGTAGGAGGCCATTCTTACTGGATCAAAATGACTTGGCCCTAGCACAAGTAACACAATTGGCAATCCAAGCTGGAACCTCTTTAGTCAGTCCTTCCCAATTGAAGGTTCGCTTGATCAGATTGATGCATTTCTTGTTACCAGGATGTCCAACCATGGGGGGATCATAGTGAGCGTGGAATACTTTTGGGCGGAAGGAGGGGGAACCCACACATGAGAATGGAAGTAAATGAGGCCCTCTTCTAAGGAGTATAGGGAGTGTTTGGGACTCGAATGAGCCAACTGCATGACCAACTCCACGCCCTCAGGGCAGGCCGTTTGACCAGCTAACACCTGGTCCAATAACATATCGTTGGAAGACAAAGTGGTGGAGGAAACAACATAGGGAATGATCGACAGAATCTGAGTGGCAGGAATCACAGTAACGAGATCCACTTCCTCAGGTTCCAAGGGACAATGAGCAGGGCTATGGCTTAGGAAATTGGGAAGGACATTGAGCGCACCTTTGACAAATTCATATTTAAAGTTAAAACTGCATAGGTCTCAATAGGTTTGGGCCTGGCAGTGTGCCAATTTTTGGGGTTTGCGGAAATACAAGAGAGCCTGGTGATCTATGCAAACTGTTATCTCATGACGAGCGCCTTGTAACAGGTATTGCCAATGAGTTAAAGCCCATGCAACAGCTTCCAGTTCCTTGTCGTAAATGGCCCAAGGCTTCTCCATAGTAGTGAATTTTCAGTAAAATTAAATGACCAGATGTTCAAGGCCATCGTGGTCCTGAAGCAGCACCGCGCCCACTGCTACTGACAAAGCATCACATGTGATGATATACGGTTTAGTAGGATCAGCGTGTTTCAAAATGTGAGGAGACATGAACACCTCCTTAATTGATTAGAACGCCTGCTGGCATTTGGGGGTCCAACAAAATGGTACATTTTTTCAGTGAGGGGATGGAGCAGAGTGGCCAACTGGGAAAGTGCAGGGAAAATTTTTTTCAAGAAAATGATACTTCCCAAGAAACTCCAAAGTTGTTTCTGTGTAGTCAGAGTTGGCCATTCTTGGATTGCATCTAGTTTGTTGGGAGGGATAGCAACACCTTCTTTGAGAACCGGGTTTCTGAGAAATGTGACCTCTTCCTTATAAAACTCGCACTTGGAAGCTTTGAAGAACAGCCCTGCTTTATGCAAAGCGACCACCACCACTTCCAAGTTGATAGCATGTTGTTCAGGAGTTGGGGAATGAACTAGGATATTATCAATGTGTGCAATAGCACAAGAGAACCGGAGATCCCCTAAAGCGTTGTCAATCATTCGTTGAAACGTAGCAGGAGCATTTTTCAACCCAAAGGGCATTACACGAAATTTAAAAATGTTTCGCCTCATTCAGATTGTAGTTAACCATTCCTGTCCTTCCATCACCCAAGTTTGGTTGAAAGCGTTCACCAGATCCTGTTTTGAAAACATACGGGATTGGGCAATTGCCTGATTGATGGTCTGCTCTAAAGGCAATGGGTAGGGATCTGTAACTGTTATTTTGTTCAAATGACCATAATCCATGTAAGGACGGAGCAATCCATCCGATTTTCTTGCAAAGACAATAGGGGAGGCGACGGGTGAGGTTTCTCTGAACAACCAACCTTTCTTTAACATATCGTCCAACCAGGTATTGAGTGCAACCTCTTCCTCCGCTGTATGAGGATACAACGGGCAGTTGATATTCACCAACTCCATGGTTGTCCAAAATCCACAATCATATTTAGTATGTTTTGGCAGATGGTCCGCTTTTTCCATGTCAAAGATTCCCCAATATTGCATTAAGCTTTCAGTAAAATTAGCCAGAATGCCCACAGAAGTAACTAAGGTAGTGATAGAGCTGGTCCCTTGTAATTTTTTGAGGGTGTTGATCAAAGGGAACTCTCCCTCTGAATCATCATTGGTAAATAATAATATATTAGACTCTGAATGAATCTTCACATGTTGTTGACGCCATCATCCCACACCCAAGATTACCGGGAATACCAAATTTGGCATGGCCAAAAAATGATTGCAGAAATTATATTGGTGGATTGAGAAGTGTATCAGCCGGCGAATGACATATGAAGACTGGTAAGCAGATGAGGCCACCATTACTGAGGAGCCCACATCCATTTCCAATTCTAATTGCTGTGCCAACTCAACACTCATGAAGTTTCCCACTGCTCTGGTATCCACCAGAGCTTTGAAGGAGACATGATGTGGACCGATACTGATTTTCATGGGGACAAGGAAATAAGCGGAATTCTGTTTATTAGGAGATTTGGTTGACTTATGGACAGCTGAAGAAATAATGGGTATGTCAAGACCAGGATCAGGGTTCTTAGCTGGGGCAAAAATTGGAAGTACAAGTGTGGGAGAAATCATTTCTTCTTTCTGGGCTTGAACAGAATCATTCATAGTTAACTCCAGAGATGCCAACTTGGACTTGGGGGTTATGGCAGGGTTGGGACCCACTTCAACTGTTATTTTGGTGTTGGGCGCATCGTATACACCCTTGTTAGGAATTCTATCATAAAGTTCCCTTTTTAGTATGGGAAAATGTGGCGAGGTAACACTTTGATAGTAGTTGCGGTGGCACATATTTGATCTACTGATTCCTGGATGGTATACCAGACCACGTGATGAGCGGAAACCAAATCCAAGCTCGCTCTAAAGACTGCCTGAAGCATATCAATAGATAGGCCTGATGCGGGAACCAGCTCACGAAAGGTAGAAATCAGAGAAGCCAAACTAGGGGCTTTGACCATGGTTAGGAGCAGTCTAAATAAGTGGTCTGATTGGGACACATGGGGTTTTAAAGCGGCCAATACAACAGCCATCAGGGGAATGTAGTCTCCTTCTTGTGAGGAAGAACGCAAAAGACTTCTCACCCAACAGCGGGCATCTCCATCCACGGCGTCTAACAACATGATACCTTGTTGGGCATGAGATATCGCAGAAGCATTGCTGAGTGTGATTGTTGTCCGCATTTGTACTTCAGCGAGAGCGTTGAGAACCTGATTGGCAATCTCTTGGGAGGGGATAATTGATCCTTTTCCTGGGCTGGAGGAAGTAAGAGAAGATTCAGTCTGCACATCTTAGGTGGCTTGAAGAAAGTTTTCCAGAATAGAGCGGATGCTTCTCCTGAAGTCAGAAAGTGACCAAATGAACAACAAACAACACACAACTGATTGTATGTTCATCTGGTAGAGGGTAACCACTGTGGCGCCCAATTCAAAAACCAAGGCGGAAGTGGCTGGAAGTAATGGTTGGTCAATTATGTCATGGAAATGGCAGAAGAAGTTTATATCAGCCTGCCAGTCAGGGTGCGTGAACACCCAAAAAGCAAGCCAGAATGCCAGAGGCGTTGCCAACCATATGACTTGATATGGAGCCGGTGAATGTGATACCATGAAGCAGTGATGTAACAACATGGTAAGGAGTATCCCAACGAGAAACCACAGTGAACCCATTCCCAACTCAGTGGTTTGAACTGTATGAGGCGGGATTACTGGGATAGTTTCAACAAGATTCTTGGCTTGAGAGGCCAACTCATTGGGGGCAATAGGGAGATGGACTCCTTCTTTCCATTGTTGTACATAGGGCCATAAGATCCCCGTGTATTGTTGTCATAAGTTTATAAGAGCGGGGTTGTAAAACCAAAAGTGTCAGACTCTCTGGGCCCAATTGGCGATGGAGGGAGCCATAGTGGCCAAAAGAATTGGTAAAGTCACCCAGAGTATGGGGTGACAGACCACCAGGGAAATGCCATCTGGGATGCAGTTGGAACAGAAAATGAAAAAAATTTGATTTTTCAAAAATTTATTTGGAAAGGAAAGTAAGAAAATTGACCAACAATTTTCTCAGTGCCATGCAACTGATTAAATAGTGGTTGATTGGGTAGTGACAGGATGGGGTTGGGACCCACAAATTTGACCTAACTGGTGAATTGTTTGGGAATAGGCAGGTTTATTCTTTGGGAACTGACATCACAAAATTCAGCGGTGGGCCGAGTCTCTGTCAGTTTGACCCCAAATGTCCAAACCAGGGCTCAACTATGTTTCTGATGATTAGCATGATGGCGTTTGGCCCGATGGGTGACAGGAATCCCCCAAGATCATCCCATATAGGGATGGGTCCATTTGGTTGAAATGGGTTCAGGACACCCAACCCACTCACGCTCAGTCATTTTTACCATTTGTTTGGTCAACAGCAGCACATTGGGTGCAATGCCCAAATTACTATTTGAGGGATTTGAACCCTCATTGATGGAACCCAATATTTTTTCAACTGGTTTAGTGATTAAATTGGAATTGTCAGGCAATCCAGCTGATATCTCATTCTTCATGCTTTTACAGCCATTCAAATTTTGGGCATCAGCCAGATTGCCAGCCAAATTAGATCTGGCCAATTTCAATTTGGTAATCTTGGCACAAATTTTACTAATTCCCCATATCAGTTCTGCTGAGGTAAGTGTGGGTATTGGGGGTGGGATTCAAAACGGACGAGCTGTTACCCATCGCTCATCTACTACATGAGCGAGATCACCCTGAGTGATGAGAGGTACTGCCATCCTCTTTGGTGTCTTTTTATTCAGGAATGGGAAGATGACCCGATTGAGAGCCAAGGGACATTTCCCACGACTTACAATGACCCATCATTAGAAGAGATTGACCAAGAGGCGCTGGGATGGTCTGGAACTGGGGAGGGGTTTCTTCTTCCTCCTTGTCCCAAATGGGGCAGCGAGGGTTGATGCATATGCCCACTCCACTCTCTTTGAGGGGGGCCTCCAGGTTAACTGGGGGTGGTGGCGCCAGGGTGGGCAGGATCTGAGCTCTGGGGGATCAAGGGCCCACTTTCCTGATCTGGGGTGAGAGCAGGGGGTGAGCGCTTCCCTTGGCTGCAACCACTGACAGGGGGAGAGGGGTGGCATGCGGGACCTCAAGAGCTGCAACAGCGCACGCAGGTGTATGGAAGGGCCTGGCCCCAATTGTGTGAGCCACCAAGAATGCAATTTCTTAGGACCTGGGGAGGGGGTCCCAAGATGCATGGGCAGCCGCAGTGGGGTCCAAGGCAGCTCAGTTGGCAGAGATGGCAATCTTGGGGGATGGGCACCGTGGGGGCCAGGACCATGAAGGCTTTGATCAGGGAGGGCAGGTCTGTGGCTGTTTGCCCTAGTGTGAACAGACGGAGGAGGCGTGCTGGTCTAGACTCAGGGGCCTGGACTGCTGAAGTAACCAGCGCCAGTAGGGGGGTGGAGTTCCCAGACTTAGCAGAAATATGGAGCACTCCCCTGACCCAGCGGTGGGCGTCCCCATCTAGGGAATCAAGGAGAGCTACGCTCTGCTGGGCATCAGAAGGGAGGGAGTTTTCCACCCATTGGTGGTGAAGTGGACCTGAAGTTTCGCCAGGACACCCAGGATTTGGTCGGCCACCTCATCAGAAGGGATAGGGGGACTCCCAACCCTATCATGTTGACTGATGGGGTGACACTTGACGCCAGGGGTCTGCAGGGTGGGGACCAGGTCAACACAAACTGGCAGCATGCTCATATGAATGAGGCCACCAACCAGCAGGAGAAGGCCAGTTCACAGAGAGAGTACATTTAAGGTTAGGACGTAGGCCAACGCTTCACCAGTGCCAGCAAGGAGGGTGGAGAAGGCTGATGTTAAGGGTCAGTTCATTATGTCATGGAAACGGCTGATAAGAATTAGACTGGGCTCCTAGTCAGGGTGGTGAGCACCCAGTGGAGAGCCCAGAATGCCAAGGGCACAGCGGTCTGTGCGACTAGAAGAAGGGGGGATTTAGTAGGGATGTGAGGAAAGTAAATGTTTATAAATGTACCAAAGGCCCCCAAGGCAAACCAGATGGTTGCAATGGGGGCAACCCCCAAGGGCAGGAGAGGTGGGGAGGATGACAACTCTTCCAGGGTGCATGGTTGCTGGCCTTCAGTTATGGGTAGGTGGGTCTGTGCGCCAGAGAGGGGCAGCACAAAACCCACCGCATAAACAGGGGTGCTGTTGGAGGGGAAAACAAGCCCAAGACGAGTGTTGGGGCTGAGTTCCCCTTGGTTGGGGTACTCTGAGGCCCTTAGGTAGGTGGGATCAATGGTGGATGAGCCAGGTGTGGAGGCCGAGCTCGTGGGCCTTGGGGTGGGGGTGCCCTGAGGCTGCTCCAATAGGGGAGCGCTCTCAGAAAGCCCATCAGCAAAGTGAACAGACGGGTTCACATTTAACAGATATGCAAAAATGGATGGAGAGTCAACTCCATCATCAAGAGTGAGGCGGTTCACTGCAGATACAATCCACTGCCACGTGGTGGGGTCAGGTGACTGGACGACCCATTTGGCAATCATTGGGATAATTATTTGTGTGGCAGCGTGCTTTTCTGGATTGATTGGTGGAATTTTGAATAGTAAAAACAACAGGTGGAGTCTGTGACAAGGCGTTTGGGGTAATTTACTTTAAATTTGGTGCAAAGTGCAAGGAGAATAGAGAATGAACTGACAACTGCCCATCGACAGAGTAGTTTCCATAAGTATTGGGAGGTTGGGGATTGGCGATGGGGTTTGGTTGGCTGGCGGGTGAGGAGTGGATGAATGGTTTCCAAAATCTTGGCAAAAATCAAAAACAAACTTTTGCTGATTTTCCCAAATTTTTGGGGCCAGACCAGGTCGATGGTACTGATCTGGGCCTTGATCATTCAAGTTGGGCAGCTCAAGCGGTTCAGATTTCTCAGATTCATCCCAAGGCTGTGGCCTTGATGCTCGGTTGTCCACAACCTGTTCCAAACTCTTAATTTGGTTGTCTATGCGATTTGAGCTTCTTGGATCCATTCCAAGGGGTGGGGCAACTGGTTTGAGTCACTGGTGGCCTGGTTCAAAACCTGAATTGAGTTCCAATCTGATTCTTGGACCCAACCAGTCTGGACCAGCTCCATTAGCCCAGAATCTGCAGGCTGGGCTCCGATACTTGCACTGGCAGTTTCTTCAAATTTTTGGTAAATTTTCCCTGATAAGTGGGGGTCCCAGGGGCCCGCCCAAGGCCCCTGGCCTGCATGATCTCCTGGCAGGTCCCCTCTATTAATTTTATCAGGGTTGGGGAGGGGGGAGGGGAGAGATTTGGATATCTCTAGGTGGAAAGGCAGTTACCCAGCGCTCATCAACCACGTGTGCCAGGTCACTCAACTGTGACAGGGGGTCCACTTGAGCCTTTGGCCCCCTTTTGGTCTGAAAGGGATGCTGCTCCCTATCCAATTGTAGAGTCTGGTCCCCAAGACTTACATCAACCTTAGAAATTCATGTACGACCACAAAGAGTTACATTACCCCCTTGAAAACTGGGATCCTGGCATGCTAGGCATGCTGGGTGGGGAAATAATGACCAGGCAATTTTTCTACGGATGGCTTTGCAACAGGGGAAGCTCAAAGGGGCTTACTGGAAACCTAAGATTCCTGGAAAGCGTCATTAATCCCCCTGAAGGTCCACTGATGGGCGCAAGAGGCCTCAACTGCCAGTGGTCCAACCGCCCACTTCCAAAATTTTATCCCCTTTCTGGAAAGCCAGCGCAACAGCAAGGATATTTGAGGGCTCATAGAAAATGCTTGAAACAATCTAACTCTGTGCCATCTTGTGAGCTGCCAGGTGCACAACTCACCATTAGAGTATGACTTGGAAATTATGTAACAAATGGGCTCCTAAGGCCCCTATATTGCCACCTCAACAAATGCAAGTCTATTCCAGAAGAGAGTTGCCTTAATCCTTTGAGTGTGATTGCAGCATCATCATGAAAACCACCATTTGGACGTTTAAAGGAAAGTTCAGATTCTGCCACATTTAAAAGTCCAGATATTGCTTGCAGGGTGGTATGATGATACACAAAATTTGTCGCACGGTAGCTGAGGTGAAGCAGGACTCGACTTCGCCAGCCTCTGTCACCTATTAGTTTCACTTAGCCGCACAAGATCACTGCAACCTCGTCACAACTCAGTCATGTTGTTAACTGCCCTCTATGGCACACCAGGACGTTGAATGCTCCTTCCTAATTCTGGTTTATCATGACTAAGGCCACCATATAACAAATTTAAACTAATTAATCCATAACGGCGCTAATTATAAGCGTTTAGGCTTTATTACAGAAGGAGACAAAAATAATGTAGAATTTCCAATAGAGGGTAGGGAAACGCAGCCTCATTTGATAAATAGTAGCCCTGCAAGAGCTATGCAAATTACTAATAGTTCAAGCATCCAAAGCTTGACAAATGCCAGTGTTACAACCTTCATCTGCTGGTGGATCAAGAGAACCTAAATTTATTAAAATCTGACGTGAAATAAAAATACATAAAATTGATCTCAAAATGCATTGACCTTTCAAATAGATTGAGTTCAGGAAAATGAGAATGCAACCATTATTGTATAAGATTTCCTAAATCCCACCTAAAAAAATCCATGTATAATCACCAATCGTTACAATGTCTTCATTATTCTAAGGCCCCACCCAAGTAATTGAAAACAAGGAAGCTTTTTAAAGGATAGCCTATGGTTGTTCTTCATTTTATTCTTCCATATTAAATTCCTTCTCTTTGCCTCCATCTACTACCTCTGGAAACAAGTGCAACTATTAGATTTTAATTCATTGGGATTGATTCCAGAGCTGAAATTTTGGCTTGTCTATCACCTAAAACACCAACAGGTATCATGGATGGGCTATTTGGTGTTGGAAAATAGTTGTGTAATAATGTCAGATTGTAGTATTTGCAATAAATTTATTCTAGAGTTTCACATGCAGCCCAATTATCCTTGTTGCTATTATTCAAAAATTTACTTTACTATCAGGCTACCTAAACCACATATTTTATACAATCTTGAAGATGCTCTGACTGGTGGCTATACCATTCCCTAAAATAAAAGTGTAATGAAAACAATTTTGGTGCACTGTGTCTATTTTACTAAAAATACCCAATATGGAAGCACTTGGGCAACTACCTAGATACTATCAGTGGAAATTTAACTGACCTTGATCTCAAATTAAATAAAAAAGGGTTGAAGGAAAGATAATATGTCTGGAAGAGTCATTATTGTAAGTATAATGGAAAATTATCAAGTTGTATAGTAATTACATGTAGATGATATCATTAGTGCTTATAAAAAAATTAATGAGTAAAGTAAGGCAATGTCAGTGCATTGCAGAAAATAAAAGTCTTAGATGCACTATTTAGTCAATTAGCCACATACATTATATAAGATAGCTGCATGATTGTTCATTTTCTAAATAGTTTATAAGTAATAAAATTCAGTGATAAAAGTTACTAGTTAACTTGAAGGGATCATTATTATTTAACTTATCCTCAATTTTCTCATTTTTTATTCAAAATTATCTTCACATTCCCCGTTAAAAAATTTGGTCTAAAGGAGTGATCTTGGTGTCAGTCTTGCCCAATATGAGTAAAGCCTAAACTTTGAGTTTCCAAATGTTTTACCAGTTTAATTACCTCATATTTAATCTAATCAATAGTTTATTGAGCGTGCACTATCAGGCTGAAGGGCCAAAATTATCATCAACATAAAGTTACTATTCTGTCAGAAAATGCTTTGTTGGGATAAAAAATTATTATTATTATTGCTTCAAGCCAAATAGCATCAACCAAACCCCATTTACAAAGATAAAATATTTAAATGAAATAGTTAGGAAAAATCGCCTTGACAATCATGTTTTGATGAGCTTAGGCGGTTTTTCCTTATTCCTGCTTAGTCTCTTTTTCCTTAGCCCTATTAAAGTGCTAGGGTTTTTCAGATAAAGGACCCTTTTTACTTATAAATTTTTATTGCCTAGTTATATACCAGAGACTTCACCTACTTAAAATAAACAGATATATGCCTTGATAACGGTCATTCCACCAAGAGATTTCCTAAAGACAAAAGTCTACTAGGAGATCCTATTAGCGCTATAGAAACTTATAATTACATATCCTATGAAGTAACTGGCCTTTCAATTTAATTAAAAACTCAACACTGGTGATCCTGCCAAGGATCTTCTGAGGCTACTTAGTGAAGGCACACTTTTATAATTAACAATAACATTTATAAGATGAGTTTACACAAAAGGGTCCAGTTGATAAGTCAAATTCAGCATTCTCTAAGTCAATTTGAACAGGCCCAATCTTACAAAGAACTGTTTTATAATGTGTTTTACCATTTTGCTCAACTTTCACACTTCTTTTTAAGACTTTATCATGTCAAGGATACATTTATAATTGGACGTCTGCCTACCAAAAGATTGAACAAGATATCAGTGAAATCAGACGCCAAGCTAACAAAGCAGTCCTTAAATTAGAACGTGAAGCTAAAGGCTAACATCCTTTTTATGAAATCTTTGTGGCAGCTTCCCACTGTAGAGAGAAAATACAACAATTTCAAAGTAGGAATACAGATTGCTACTAATTCCAAGGATAAAAGTAGTTTGATCAAGCGAAGTGCATCAGTACCATCTTCAGTTCCCTGTGCTGAAGCTATGTGTACTTCTGACGCCAAAGTCAAAACAACTCACCCAAATGGCTACCATCATTCTCAGTTCTCTGCACCAAAGCTCTTCAACTTTCTAGCAATCAATTTTAAATAAACAACCCAAAATTCTTGGCTCCATTTTTTACCTACCCTGATACTTCCCACTATCTCACTGAGAAAACAGCTAACACAAAGAACTCAGCTTTTCTCTGATTCTCTGTGCTGAAGCTCCTTGTTGCACCAATACTAAAATAAGAGCCACTGCAGCACAATATGAAAATCTCAAATTTAGTTGTGCAGATGCTCTGGAAACTCCAAATGAGCCAAATGAAGTAGCCAACTTACCTACCTGCCTCGCCGCACTGTTTTCTGATGATGAGGTTCTCAACTGCTTAACTGGGCCAGCCAAACCAAATTCTTTGGCGCTAAATTTATATCCTTGGCCAAGGCAACAGAAATTCTTAACTTTCGCCTGAACCAGATGAGCTGAGGGTTTCTACAACCAATTCACCTCCCCTCAACAAGACCCTTCATATTTTGGGGGTGTTGCACTGCCTGCTAAGCCAAATGACCCAGATCCAATCCACACCCATTTAATAATTTGTTAGAACTAAACATCTTATCTGATATTTTTTAGTTACTAGCATTTTAGGCTTCCCTTTTAACAAAAAAAAATTAGAGAAAACTGTTCCAACCAATTAGAAGGACCAAATGACTTTTCAATCTGGCCAGCTAATTTACTCCAATAATCTACAGTCATTTGAATTGGTTGTTGATCCTGAAATCTTGACCTATGGGGGTCCACCACATGGTATTAATTTCTGTATTGATAATCCAAAATGCCCCAATGATTCAAACTTAATTTTCAGTGTCTTGAACTTCACTTATGGCCAGTACTTTTATCTAAAAGCCAAACTTACTGATTTGGACCTTGGGACTAGCCCAACCAAGAATCTTGTCCCCATAAAAGACGGGCTAAAGCCATTATGCACCAAGCCAAATAATTGCCTGTCCCTAATCCACCTAGGCGATGCAACTGTCCCCTATTCAAGGCTTTGAGGAGGTTCTGTCAGGCTTTGTCCCAATGTTAGTAAAGCCTCAACTTTGGGCTTTAAAATAGCTTACCATTTAATTATCACATATTAAATATAATCAATATTGTATTAAGCGATGAAAAGCCAAACTGAAGGTCCAAAATTATCATCAACATTAAGTTACTATTTTGTTGGTTGATGCTTTGTTGGGATGAAGGCCTAAAATTATTTTAGCATCAAGTCATATAGCATCAACCAATCCCCATTTTTGTTATAATATATAAAGAAGTAATCAGTATAAATTGCCTTGACAATCATGTTCTAATCAATTTAAGCTAATTTTTCACTAATCTTGCTTAGTCCTTATTTTTCTTAGCCCTATTAAAGTGCTAGGGTGATATTAGTTATTGGACCTTTTTTACTCATAAATTTGAACTTACAAGTTTCTTAATATAACTTTATTTAGTAAATTAAACAGAGATTTGCCTTGGTGATGGTCATTTCACCAAAAGATTGCCCAGAGACAAAAATTTACTAAGAGATTTTGCTGATAATATCGAAACTAATAATTGCACAACCTTGGGACCATCTAGTACTAAAAAAAATAATTGCACAACCTTCAAAAAGACTGGCCTTATAAATTTATTTAAAAACTCAACACCTGGTCTCTTTGCATCAAATTTTTATATGTAGGGTTATATGCCATTAAATTGCTACTTTGATTGCCTTCTCATCCTCCCATTGAAACTTTACACATATAAACAGGTTAAAAAGGGGAATTAACACTAGAAATGGTATGAGACCAAATACATATAGTTTCATATCAACCAGAAGCTTGTTAACAAAAATCAGAATCATGGACTTATGAAGTAAAAAGTATAATAATTCTTTACTAGTAATCGACTTAAATAAGAAGTTCTGTCTATATTGTAGATAACTACTTGAAACAAACCTTAGTTAGAAGAGGTTTCCAATGACTATCCAACTCAAAAAAACCATCACACCCATATGTACTTGCAAGCTCCAAACTTAGCAACTTCCCTACCTGTGCTCAGCCTTTGTGGTTGGAGTGGGAGCAATGTTTCTAGACCCTACAACCATAACAGTCACTAAGAGTCTAATGTTTAATATTCTGGGAATGGCAACACCTTGTGGGCCATTACACCTACCTTGAATGTGGAGTACCCAAGATAGAGGCAAAGTTTTTCTTGAAACATTGGATCTCTGATAGGATTGCTATAGATTTAACTTTATCAATTGAATACTAGACAGATACTCTACAAGTGGTACAAGAAATTATAAAACACTTGTGCATGAGAATAAGACTCTAGAACATGCTGTGCTCATTGTGAAGTGTATAGTGATTAGAATAATTTTTTGACTTTATACTAAAAATATAAATTAGCTTAACGCTGTTAAGATTTTAGAGAAAAGATAAAATGTGAAAGTTAGTATATTATTTTGAAATTTTATAGAAAATTGTTATTTAATTTGCTGTGGATTAGTAGTTTTAGCAGCATTGTGAGCATTCAAGACTATTAATGCTAATCTCTTTGACTGTTGCTGATATAGTAATATATAAATTTCAAATCCTTATACCATTGACGCTTATATTTTATGTAGTAACAGTTACCTATTAAACTTAGTTAAAGTAAAGATGGAGTAGAAATAGTAGAAATATAATTTTTATATTATATGTAGGTCCTAATAGTTATTTTACCAATTAGATAAATTAAAAAAGATGTATTTTAGCACTAGTGGTGCTTAACCCAAAAGGGGGAGCTGCAACGCATCTTTATTTTCAAATGGGCCAAACAAAGGGATTATCATAAATTAAAAAATTTCCTAATATAGCCCCTAGGTTCTCAGCCTAGAAAGCCATATCATATGGCGAAGAAGCTTTGGGGAAACTTTTGTCCAGTGCCTGCTTTAGCTTGTAGACCATGGTGGACAACATTGGGGTAGGGCATCAGCGATATGAGGCATAAGGAGGTATAGTTGTGGGTTTTCTTTGCTAATGAGGCTGGCGTGTCCATCGCTTTAACATATTGAGCAAGTTGATGCTCAGCAAAAGTGATGAGAGCCAGCACGCAAGTAAATGACATGATGCACCATTGAGTTTAGGGATAGTTGGGGTCAAAAAGAGATGTTTTTTGCTGCATTGATGCAAGTGCGGCTCACGCCAAAAGCAAGCTCCTTAATTTCAATTTAGCATCATCATTGAAATTAGAAGGGAAATTTAGGATGGGAATACCCTCAACTAGGGGTTCCATCACCCCATGGAGATGATGGTGGAGGAGGGTGATGTCAGGGGCAGCTGCGGCTTCCACTGCCATTTGATTGATATCTTTATAATTTGTAAAGCCGCTTTTAGAGTGAAAATGGTGGGGGCACAAATTGTGAAAATCAATAAAAACTCCTCCAACACAAAATCCAGCTTCAAATTGTATGGCCAGTCACTATCATCAATCCAATCAAGACACTTAAATATGTTAAGCTCAGCGAGCACTGGCCTAGCCACAGAAGTTGGTATGGTGGCGGAACCTGATTGGCCACAAACAGTTGACCATGGCAGCTCAGCTGAAACTGTTTCAGCCATTGACTCAGGATTCCGTAACCTGGCCAAATTATATAAATTTTTAAAAAAATTAAATTTTTATTGGCTGCTGCTTTTGAAGCAGCAGCAGAATTACCTGAGGGTGAGGGTGGGAGGATCACGCCCCATTTGAAAAATTGGGGTGAGGCAGCTGCTGGGGTAGTGCCAGAAGGAGGGGCAATGAAAGCAGCAGAGGTGGAAACTGTGGGGCACTTGTGCTTCAAGTGGTCAAGCTCAAAGCACAAGGGGCAGATGGCACGACCGTTTTTGACATGCACCCAAAAAGGATGATCAGGAATGGACCTGATCACAGTGCAGGGGGGGATTATGAGATGGGTGTCACAATTAAATGGGCAGATCATTGCAAAGGCATAAGGGCCTGCCAGACAATCTGCCCCATGAGGCACCACAAACTGCAACATGGGGTCTGCGCTGTAAATGGCCAAACCCTCCATGAGCTCATGGTGGAGGCATTTGGGGGAAAGGTAGGAGGGCAACCCAGCAAACTGGACCACCAAAGAGGCCTCATCTGGGAGCTGGATGCAAATGATGGGGAGCAGAATTTTTTTATAAATCAATTACAGTTTGGCTACTGCCACTGCATCAGCTTCCAAGTGGAAGCTGAGGTCAAAGTACCCCTTAAAGGGGTGGAAGTTGATAAAGCCAGCAGGTTTGAAAACCACCATGGCCATCTCGATGATGGCCATGCTTGCATATGGAAAAATATTCCCATATTTGACCCAGAGGCTGAAATGAAAATTTCTCCATGGGAACATCAAAGGGCTCTGGAGCGGGACCATCTAGTACTAAAAAAAGGGCTCTGGAGCACCGCCTGAGAGCTTGCAAGGTGGTGGGCCAAGTCCCAAGGGGGGACATAACGCCCAGTAGCATTGGGAGGGCTAGCAGAGCCAGCCCAGGTGTGCTTCAGCGGCAGCTGAAAGATTCCAGATGGCGGTGCACCACCATCCCAAGCCAGGGCAGCAGGCATTTATTGCATTGACATTGGTAGGTTTTGGCTCAATTGAGCGGTCATGTTTTGTTTTTTTAAAAAAAAAATCCAAATTTTGCTTCAATTTAGGTATTGAAGCAAAAAGTTCTTATAAGAAAGATGTTTCATCCATATTTCCTCCTCCAAGGCAGCCACCTTTAGGGTTTATTATTAGCATTAATACTGAAACTTCTTAATTTTTTCTTTCCATGCTTTCCATTTTCACTTAGAAGTTTAATGGATTATTATCTATCTTAAGATAAGGAAATAAAAACTATTTCTAAGATCTTCTTACCTTTATCAGATAAGTAGTTGTAACTTTATATAAGATTTGATTATAATTTTGTGCCTATAAGGTCAAGAATTTGTGACATTTTTTACAATTTTGTCCAAAAAATTTATAGGCATTTATGGGTAAAGCTCTTTAATAGATTATAGTAAGAAAATTAGATGCTTTTTAAAGAGTTTTTTTGCATTTAAATAAAAATACATTTTATATGTTACTATCTAGTTGATAAGATTCTACCTTGTATTTT
>JAKSZP010005800.1:0-60967 GCA_022478985.1 Massospora cicadina | reverse complement strand
TTTTCGCCATTGGTACTCATATCCTCATTAACCATAATATTGTTCAAAGATTGAACATGTAATTGGCTGATCATTGTAATGGATTTGGGGGCATTCTTACCTCCAACATTCTTTTTGAAAGTCAAGAAGGAGAATGTCCAACACCTTGACTGATAGTAGTAAATTAACTGAGTATCTGGTAATGACATGATGCTTATAAGAGCATCCTCCTAGGGTCCACAAAGATGACTGGAGTCCAGGTAAAGTTTGCTGCCACACTGCACCTCAGCCTAATATATGCTAAATTTGAGGCACCTCTGAGTAAACGCCTCTGGAATTCTCAGCAAGATGTCTAGAAACTGGTCATAGCTGAAGTGGCTTCCCCAAAACTGGATCTGGTGTAAATCTATCTGCAACTTAAGTATTATTAAATTAATGTAAATTGACATTTATCTATTTTGTCAGTTGATCAAGGTGACCCTTTGTCTAAGTATTACATTGTCAATTAGCATTTCAGGTCCATGGGTTAACCCTGATGTTACAGTATCTGCAGTGAACAGGCTCTTTAATAGGATGTAAACATTTTTTACATAGCACATCAGAAAAATAAAACAACAAAACTTGTAGGTAGTTTATATTATGCCCAAAGCAGTTTCTTAACACTCTTTCTTAGAATAACTATAATTCTAAAAAACAGCCTCTTTACCCATGCAAGTAGCTGCCTCAAGGCAATATCCGCATCTCATTCTACTCCTTAGTAAATTACTGTGTTGAATCTATTAGATCTATATAATATAACAATTTCTATATATATGATCACTAAGTTATTGATTGAATACAGATATGCTTATATAGTCCAACTGACTAAATTTTTTTAAGCTCAAAGTAATAATACAGCCACTTTATAAGCTCCTAGAACAAAAAGGTGTTCTTATATATCATTTAAAAAGGGGGCAAACTTTAATTTGTCCTGTAAGCTTTTATCAAAATTACACCTGTGAATGATAATTTTCTCTTGGTTTCTACAAAACTATTATTGTTACTTGCTTCATAGCACCATCATTAATCCATTTAAATTTTTGGGTACAAGAAATCATCTGGATAACAGTATACAAAAGTATCTGCACTTATCTACAAATTTTAAATTTAGATTTAATACTTTAGGCCCCAGACCTTAATTTCAAATCTCAATAGAAGATTAATGTGGCATCAAGATGAGCTAACCTTCACGTGAAATCTAAAAGAGTGTGCCACATAGCAGAGCTTTAGACTTAAGATATCTGCAATAAAAACTTTTAAAGATGTCAAAAAATTGTATTTTGATTAGACCCACTAAAGATTTAGAAAGGAGCAAGCTGTCAGGGTGGCAGCTAATTAGAAGAATAATGGCCATATGATATTTTGTCAATACAGATTACAGTCCATAATGCTAAGGGCTCAGCCACCAAAGAAACTTTGTAATGGGGCGTTCTAGAGGTTAAATGATGAGTAGATTTTTCAGAAGCATACCAAAGGCTCCTATAACAAGCCAGAAGGCTGCAATGGGGGCAACTGCGGGTATTACTGGGGCAACCCTATGAGCAGGAGAAGCAGAGAGGGCAAAACTCCTCCAAATTTTGCAGATTTTTTTATTTTATGTAAAATGATTATACTGGTGGTTGGTTATATATGAATTAAATTTTTTTATTGGTGATGGAAAGTCAGGGTAAAATAAGGTTACAGGTGTGCGTGAAGTATGTAATGGGTCAGCAATAATATCCAGAAAGTTAAGATTTACAAGGTCAATCAACACATGTTAGGTTTATTGGATCAATGGATTAGTCAGCCCACTTCACAGTTCATGATAGTATTTTACAGATGATAGCGTGAATCATTGGTTTTCTTGGAAGCCTAGTAGTATGATGTGGATGGCAGATTTTACATAAGTAAAAATAAAGGGAATTTAGTTTATTCTATAAGAAAATACGTGGATAAAATAAACTGGCAACATACTTTAGAGAAGGCTGTTACCTTAACTTTGGGGAGAGAATTAAAAGGGAGCTCAAGAAATGGCCTGAGCTAGGGAACCTGCAGTAAAATCTCATAAGTTAGATTGGGAAGAGTGTAGTGAATTGGTGGAGAATCTATGACAGGTTCAGATCAAATTATAAGATTTTTGATAGCTCATGTTACAGATCAAAAATAATCAAAATGATACTATGATCTTGCACGGATTTGTCCAGACTTGCAAAGCATTGTAACCAGATTTGCATTATTTTTTCTGTCCTAGAGATTGATCAGAACAACACTAGAGTAGATTGAATGATCTAGGGGTTTGATCCACAATTGTATCACTACTAATGACATTATCTAAAATATCAGACTATTTGAGGCTTTTACTTTGTTTGGGGCAGGGTTGGGAGATTATTTTGTATATTTGAGGTAACCAGGATATGGTTGGGATGAGTCCTAGGGTACTGCTGGAGACCCTTGGACTAGATGACATCCTTGAAAACCCCTTCTATCATTTTTAATAGTGTAGAAGAAGTAAAAGGAGGCAGAGAGGGAGGATCCTTGTAAGTAAGGCAGTAACCTATTACTTATCTACCACATGAGCAAGATCACTGAGAGGTGAAAAAGGCTCCACAGAAGGCCTTGTTTCATTTTTATGCCTTAAGGGATATTGCTCCTGTTCCAGGCAGAGATACTGAGTATCTGGACTTACACAAGCTATAAATATATTGGCTTAAGTAATATAAAGAAAAACTATACTATTAGAGCATTAACAGAAAAGTTTCTAAAGTGCACTGATTTAAACATTTTTACCAAATATAGAAGATATAGAAGCAACCTCTTCATTCCACCCTTTTTTCTTCAGAAAAAAGTTCCACTTATACTATAGCTATAGTATGAATCATTATCCCTTCACATGTATTAATTTGAGATATGTCATGATTAAAGGTAGCTAAAGGCCTAGCAGCGCTTTACATATTGTGAATTGATTAAAGATTATCCCTCGATAGCTACAATGCTAAGATGTTAAATATGGTGAACTTATATAAAAGGTAGGCCATACAGGGATGTAAAATATATAAAAAGCTAATTAAGGAAGTAAAACTAAGAATTAGAATAATATAAGTATCCATTAAAAGTATTTGTTGATTAATAAAAAAAAAGATAGAATCTTAGTTTTTCATTCAGGTTTAATCCAGTTGTACTATTAAACCTTAGTAGAACTTGAATTGCTCTTTATCATCAAGACACTTAGCCTAACACTAGCATATGCAAAGAAATTTTTGACTTGCTCCCTCAGCTTGGTAATTGGATGCACTAATAATTATACCCTCCTTTTTCAAATGATAAAAGTATAAAAAAGTAGTAATTTTTTTCAAAACAGTTAAGATATGATTAAAGATGTAATCTAGTATCACTAGATTGATAATAAAAGCAAATTTATTACTTATAATTATGGTAGAAGTGATATAAGAGCCTTTTTTTATATTTGATATGATACAAAAACAAAACTGGTAAAGAAAAATTGTGCTGGAATTTGATTTTACTCTTTGCATATTTATTCAAAATGGCCAACCTGGAGATGATACTGCACCAATTAACGGGAAAATAGTAAACTGAGATCAATATAAAAGAAAAATAAATCCTGGTAGACCTCTACATGCAGCGTTCTGATAGGCCAGAAACTTCATGGACCACTTTTCTATTTGCTATCTTGGTTTGAAGCATTGATGTGCAACGCCAACACAGTCATAATTTGTCCCCCACCCAAAGTTCATCTACCATGATTGAACTTGGGAGGCAGTGTTTATTGAGTCCATACTTTACAACTGGGGCACCCTCCCCTTTGACTTTACTTTTTAATAAAGCTAACACATTAGTATCTTATGAACATTAGACTTTGGATTATGATGCATCCTTAGAGCTATTATTATGGTAGAGATCAATACAAATCTTTTTGAAAGTAAAGTTTAGAATATTGTAAAGATAATTAAAATTCTAAGATACACTATTTTTATTACAATAAATATATGTTATAACCTTGCCTTCCAGTCAACATCATCTTAAAGTTTATAAAATTAATAATTATAAGCATAATATTAACTTACACAAACACAAGAATAGTTGAATTGAAAAATTAGATAATATAAAATCTTTTGATTGTGAAACATATACTCTACAATTGATCAATCAATCGCACCTAACTATAGGTAAGCTTTATCTTAAAAATCTAAATGTGGGCTTATATATAGAATTAAATTGATATTATAGCTTATAGAGGTAACAATTTACTTTATAAGATAGCTAGGAATTTTGTTATAACATGTAAGGTGCCTTGCGCTTTCAAAAATGTAAGACCAATTCTTAATATAATAAAAACAGTCACCTATGTAATTCATTTAATATAGGACAAAGCTAATACCTTTTAGATAAATACTAACCTTCTTTATAACTGAGAGTCTGGTGATTAAAAGGCCCCTATTTTTTGTATTGATTATTATTGTATAGAGGAGGGGGTGTGGCATAGTTGATGTGCGTCCCAATATTGCTCCTCACATGCAGGTTCAAATTCTATTGTGGCAGAAATTACATTTTTGTGCCAAGAGGATATCAATACATGTGGATTCATGAGCTATGCCTCAGTCTGACCAAGAAAAGCAGTGAAGTTAGATCATGTAATTCCAGCCTATCAGAACATGCACAGGAAGGTTTTACCCCCAGTGCTTAGGTTTTGTCCTCCACTCCTATATTTCTTGCTCCCTACTCCCCTGTTTTTTCTATCAGTGCAGTATATTTGTCCCAAGGTCAACCCACCTCAATTATTATTGTATAGATTCCTTTATGTCAAGACCACCCTAAACTCCAATCTTTTGTATCCCTTTTTATAATTTCATTTTATAGCTTTATTTTATGCTTACCAAAATGAAGTTTAAATTAGCTTATATATGGTCAACTGTAACTCTCTAGCACTATAATGCCCTTTAACTTATAACTTAATTGCTGAATGACTTACTATAGAGCTAAGAATAGTTTTTACCACTTTTAGCATATCTAAATTAATTGCTTAAAGTTATTTAGATTATTAAAAAAATAATGTAACATTTTTGATTTTATAAAATTAATGATATATGGATAAAGAACTTGTGCTTAAAGGAAGATATTTATGATTTTTTAGTATATTTAGTCCATAACATTTAATATATGACTATAAAAAACATATCATAATATAGAATACTCGCAGATTGTAATTTTTAGTATTAAGTTTCACTAGCGTCTTTTTTTTTAGTACTAGATGGTTCACTAGCGTCTTAAGTATTGTTTATTTTTATTTAATAGGCTATATATCTGTACTTTTTCATGTGTTTTATATAAAGCTGTGTAGATTTTTTTATAAATTGGAAATAAAACATAAAATAGTCTCAATAACAGGGTTGTTTTTGGCATGCACTGATAATTAGGATCTCTAACGCACTTAATAAGGTATCTGATGCTTATTGTAAGGGCTTTATTCTCTCCAAAAACTATAAGTTCTATTAGAAAATTGAGGCACATGATTCACACTAAACTGTTGAAGTTTTATTGGCTAATTAAACTATTAAAACCTAAAATTTTATATTTTTAATTCTGATATTAAAATACTTATTTTAATCATTATTTTAAAAAATAAAAAGAAAAACTATTATATAAAAAAGTACATGTTAACTATAAAAAATTTGAGGTTTATGGTTTGGATATAACTGATACAAAATTTTATGGAAGCTTAAATTAATATCTAAATAAAAATATATCAATCTAAATTAATCATTAGAGGTATAAAGCACTGTTACCTTGATATTACTTGGGAAGCTTAATTAACAACTCTACCTTATTATTGTTGGTATGAACCAAAAACGAGTAATAATACATCTTTTTTAGTACTAGATGGTCCCAATAATAATACATCTTAATTAAATAGAGTCAATAGTTTATGCTGTATAATTTTATTGTGCTATGTTGTTGTGAATCTGAGATGATAGTGTTTTATTGCCAATACAAATTATCTTTAAATAGTTAACTGAGTTGGTTAGATACTAGCTCTTATATATAATTTTGACACCTCATATGCATTAGTATTAGTAATGGATTAGAATAAACAACAGTCTTTAATCCATACTATGGACAAAAGAAACACATATTTTCTTCTATAAGTTTTGGACATAGTATATGATATGCAGATGCAATAGGGTTTTTTATAAGCCACATAGAAACTTAATATTCTTGAGTTGCAGAGTTCTGTAAGTCTTAAAATATGGCTTGCTCACATATTTTTATAAGAATTCTTTACCACCAACTAATGAATATATAATGCAGTAATTTCACCTTCATGATCTTTATTCAAATACAGTACTAAGACCAATATAATTATTTTCTTTATTGTTAGGATTTTAAAGCTGTATACTTATAAAAAACCTGTATATAGATATAAATTATGCCTTAATTTACCAAGCATAAAGAAACCTAGTAGATCACATTAGATATACATTATTGTTGCAGATGAGCCTTTGACTGGTGCATCTGGTCAGTCCTTGCCCAGTGTGTGGGTGCAATTAACCCAAACTGGTGGTGGTACAGGCTACCAGGCCACTATAGATGGGGCAAAAGATGCCCTTTTATAGGTGAGGGCAAGTCAAGAAATTTTATTTCAGTTATGGTGACATCATTGGAAATAATTTGCTAACAAGGACCAAGTAAAATAATACAAAATAATTTTTGCCCTGCTGCCTTGAAAGATTTATTATATGAGGATAATGCCACTGCCCAAATTTTCTATGAAAAATGACCCCTTTTTAAATCTTTGGGGTCCAAAATAATTTGAGTTTTGTCAGTGAAAAAATAATGAGCAAATCAAATTCCCCCTACACAGCCATTCAAGGCTCAAAAATAAATATTGCCAAATTGGGTCAACATCCAATTTCCAGAGCTTTTCAAAGTCATGATGTAAGGCACATTATAGGAGCACCATTGCTCAAACACAAAGTTGAGATACATATTACTAAATTTAGCAATACAATAATAACTGAAATAATTGCAATGAGATAAGACCCAGGAGTGAGACCTAGCATAAAGGCACATTAATATCCTGGTTCAGGGGTAACTGCCACAAGATGGAACTTGCAAATACAGGAATTAGCTCAGATGAGTGAAGAGACTAGAGCAGCAGTCAGAAGCTGTCTGACTAGAGGGCCTTGAATATCCTCTTATCGAAACTATAAATTTAAAGATATATATAATATTCATTCATCCCATATCTTGAAATTCCCCATGAAGTATATATAACTTCATCTTTTATTCTAAAAACCTTTCTACAGTACTTAAGTTTATCTTTTCTTGTTTTAACTAATATTGTATCAAGTTAGTAATTACCAGTAGCCAGTCTGAGTATTGAAGTTTTGTACTACTTCATAAAATAGTTCTTTATCTGGGATTAAAGTCAGAGTTATAAACGCCTATTGTATGAAAACAGTAGACCAGATGACAATAGTTTTTTGTTGTAAACTCCATAATAAGACTTAAGGCTGTATTCTACTGTCAATTACTTGTATGATGAATTCTTGCCCTGATCCTCCTGATCACAAGTAAATTTTTAACTTAATACAATAAAAAGTATAAAGTGTAAAAAGCTTTTATAATTTAAACTTACCAAAAATTGTTTTTATTGTATAAAATTAGAGAATTATATAAGGTTTGATGTTTCCCACACCTTTACCCATGCCACCTTAACTTGTGCCACCACTTAACCAATGGTTTGCAGTGAGGGTCTACAGTACATTATGCATCCTAATTTAACCCAGCTCAGCCTCATGGACAGTGCCTTACCAACAAAATTATTTAAAGACAGCATCTCCTCTGAAGCAACTTAAAAAGGATAAATCATCGCTTCTCTTGAATGATGGTAGCACATACCAAGGAAGTTCATACCACAAATTAGCAAGTAATTCAGTTGTAACTTGATTGACATTAAAAGCTATCTTTTTTGAATTAACCAAAAAGCCCCCTAATCCCAGGTCATTAAGTCAATTATACTTAAATGGAACTGCTAGGCCGTGAATTCTAAGTTTCCTTTTTACTTAATATTTTTAGTCATTAATTTCTGATTTTTTTGACAGAAGGTATAATAAGTTAGATATAAGTTTATATTATTATCTCTTATTACTAATCTACCTAACAATTTGAACCAGTCAATCATTTAACACTGGAATTGACCAATCTAAAGTAATTGCCAATAGCCAGTATGGAATTAATCTGTTTGGAAAAATACTCTATCAAGGTACCTTGGTACTAATAACACCAATGAAGAGGTTGGAAAGGTTCCCGTTGAGTCACAAAGGCCAGCATATGGCAAGAATGTATAAGAGTGTCAAGAAGTTTATCCACAGAGTAAACAAGTTACAAAGTGATTAATGCATCAAGAAGTAGCATCTGAAAAGAATTTTTAGTGAGATGTTTGTGATGTCAGAAAATGTTTTCTGGTGCCTAATCTTCATGAATTAAAACACCTGAACTATGAGTCATCCTCTAAAGTTAAGTGAGCTGAGGTCAGTGCACTGACTTTGGTGCTCACCTCAGGGGTGGCACCATATGGCCCTAGCGATGATCATGATAGTTCTTCTGAACAAATTGACAATGATGCGGATATAGAGGTGTATCACAGAGAGGGTAGAGATGTTTCTATGAACTCCTGGTGAAAGAGGAGGATACCATCTTTACTAGACTCTGCACCCTGAAATTTGAAGTGCACAATTTGTGTATCAATCTTGAGCGTGTCAAGGAGACTGCTAAAAGTGCTAGAATTGCCTCACTACTCATAATAAGAGGACCCTCACCAATTATTAAACTGGAACTTACTCATAAAAGCATTAGAGGAGACTTATATTACTTGAAAAAGAGAATGGTGAAACCATCACCTTTCTGAATGAGTATGAGGAGCTTTAGGAGCAGCACAACAACATGCTGTTTGTGTTAAGCAATAGTATTGAAGATCTGAAGGCACTAGTGCATAATGTACTGGAGCCTACATCTACTTAACCTATAACTCAAATGAAGGCACCTGCTTGGACCACTCAATAATATGCACAAAAACTGGTCAAACTTTTACTCAGCTGATTATGATGCAAGCTAATCCTGTTGAGGAGTATCACAACTAAAAACCATATTTCAAGACCATGTCCACACCTAGAGAGGGGAAAATTTCCTTTTTTTTCTCCAAATGTACCAAACATAGCATGACCACGCTAATGGTCACAAAAAGGCTCACCATGTACAAGGATGCATGAACTGAGAGGCTCAGGAGATTATCAGCGTGAGCTTGAGACTTGGATTTTATTGAACCAAAGTCAAGAGCATCTTAATCTCTGAGTTTGGTAGTGAACAGGATGTCCAGAATATGAAGCAGAGTTCCTGTTAATGAAGATGGGCAAAAACGAGTCAGCCACAAATTATACTTCTTGTTTCTACCCTAAGGCCAAGAAGTTACAAACCACAGGAACAATGGATCTGCCTACCGTTAAAACCGTTTTTAAGCTCCTTGGAGATGCATATTAATCTGAAGATGCACATGACTTTGGCAGTCAAGAGCGCAATGTCCCTTAAAGTGCTTATTGAGGCACTTCTCAATGTACTAGGGACATACAAATCTGAGATTAAGAGCATGATACCTACACCACCCCCTCAATGATTCAATAAGGCTGTTTATGTCACCAACGACAAGGTTGAAAAGCTCAAGAATAAAATCACAAACCACCTGAACGCTTGCCATGTCAAGATTTAAGTGTCATAAGTGTCACCAACCTGGGCACTTTGCTTGATCCTGTCCATTAGTTATAACTAAAAACAAGGAGCAAATTCCTAAATAGGGCACACCCAATACTATAAATTAGGTGTATCTCTACACTGAGGGTGAGGACAACCATGAAGATGGATACTTAGCTAGTGCAGGTTACCATGCGTTAGGGGCTCCTAGCACAGTGGCTGTACCATCTAGATTGAGAGTTCATGGTACTGAAGGATCTGTATTGTACGATGCATATTTGGCCCAAGAAGATAAGCCTGCCCAAGTTATCAATTCCAGTTGAAGAAGGAGGGCAGATATTCACGTCTACCTCAAATAATGTGGTATTGGATGGCAAAGACACTACCAAGGCCAATAAAAACGCTTTTACTTTAAAGCAATCTAAATAGTTAGCCAATGATGTCTTAACCGCTAAAAAACCCCTCTGGAAAAAGCATAAAAATGTAGAGGTTATCATCCAGAAGGTGCAAGTTATGGCAGTACTGGACACCAGGTGTGGGAATTTTATATGAACACATTATCCAGCTTGGGATTATGTAGACTTTGATTTATTTAATTACTGGTTTATATATCTAATTTAGCTTATCAATTAAGTTTTGATATGACAAATTAAATTGTCATCTATTTGACAATAATACCGACCAAATGGTCTCATAAATTAAAGAGGATTCTATCCAAAGGTAATTATGATTACTATTTCATCGGACCACCTGGTGCTAAAAGGATTATCACTTCATTGAGATTGTTGCTGAAAACGTGGATATGAGTAAGTCAACAAAAATGAGCATTGTACATGGGAAATTGTTAGGTTTAGTAGCTGACATGATGGTTAATACAAATGGTGATTTAAATATGCTATTCATAGTGAAAATCAGCTGGGGTATTTCCCAAAATAAAATCAATATCCCTTTTTGTTAGCTAAATGTGCCTAAATCATTGTAATTGCCATGATTAAATCAACACATGTCCTCCATTACTATCGCCTACAAATATTCCCTAATTTTAATATAAATATACACTTAGAACTGAGAATACTTTATTGTTATCAATTGTTCATTGCTTACTTGAGGTTGAAGCTGTAAAGAAGTACTTCATTTCCAAGTGTCAATCGCCAGAGTGAGTCTGAAGTCACTTGAATCTTTACTTGCTGCCAGAATGAAGCCAAAGTCACTTTTCATATCCTTATCCTCCAGAGTAGGGCCAATCTACCCAAAAAATAAAAGGTCTACTAGGCTAGTTGTTTTCATACAATTAGCAAATCCATATTTATTTTCAGAGTCAAGTAGTTAAGAGAATCTGCGCACCAGTGAAGACCCCACAGTTTTTACACCTAGGTGTCAGTAACATTAGTTCGCCTAAACTTATGAATAAGCTCAAGTTTATGCCCAACATTGACTACAATGTGAAATACCATACCACAGGACATGATATCACCTGAACCTTAGGAGCTTATTCTGCTTTACTTTTACAATTTGGGCGCGTGGTCCTGATGGCACCTGAAGCAGCGTTTTACAATGACCACTACAATTTACTGATTTTGACACAGTTCCTTCTGAAGTTTGGGGCGAAGATTGACTTTACTACAAGCATGGTTAGAATTCTGAGCTACCAACTCCCACTTGTGTTCAAGGATGAGGACGTTAAACTTCAAATCAGTGTACTTGCTTGGTCAAACAGACCAATCAATCCATACAATCCATTACACCTTAACGGACAAGGGTGTTAAAACAATTTTCACTATCATGAGTGCTGAAGAAGGACTTCTCTTATGTGCAAGTGAAAGCATAGAAATTCGACCAGGGGACAAAAGAAGAATGACTTTAATAATAAGCGTTAAGATTCCTCCTAACACAACATTGGAAAGTGTAAAGTCAAGATGGAATGTTGAGACCAAGAGCCCAGAATTTTACCAATATTTAAAAGTACCATTTACTATGTAGAGATAAACCTTGTTTTATAAACATTATTACCCAGCCAATAAAAGTTGAAAAGGGGCTAGGTTGTAGCTCTGCCCCATCTGATCAGTTTCCAAGATATTAAGTCCATACATGCAGTCAGAGGTTTTGATGAGCTCATGTTTGGGATGTGACCCCTAAGCAGCAAAAAAATGGATGAAATTTTGGACTAGTTTAATGACATCTTAATTACTTGCCCCAACGACTATAGCCTGTGCAAAGGTAAGGTCCATAAGATGAACACTGGTTCAGATATCTCCTTTGAGTTCAAACATTACTAACATTTGAAAACGTAGGATGCAGCCATCATTCAAGAGCTCAAATAGTTGGCCAAATCAGGGCTAATCCATCCAAGAGCCCATGAGCATCTCTCTTGCTTCTGGCATGCAAGAAGGCTGGGACCTACAGGGTTTTCATGGACTACTGCCACCTAAATACGATTACCAAAATAACTCATACCCTTTGCCATGCATCAATGATGCTTTGAATCGCCTGGGCAGCTTGAAATACTTTTCAGCTTTGAACCTAGCTAATAGCTACTGGCAAATGGAGTTCTCTTATGAGGACCTGGAGAAAGGCACCCTTAATCAGCAGCCAAGGGTTTTTTAACCCACAATGCTGTTTCAGGGGCTCTTCAATGCCCCTGCAACCTTCCAACGGTTGATGGATTGCATCTTTGGAAATCTCAAGTTATTAAGTGTGTTTTTATACCCTGAATACAAAACTTGTTCAGCCACACTTTTCAGGAACATTTTCAGCACCTCCTGGAAGACTTCAAGTGGCTGTTCACTTTTAACCTGAAGCTGAATAGAATCTTATGTACTTTTCTCAAGCGGCAGCTTGATTTTTGGAGCACAAAATTAGCCATCCATAATTAAATTTTAGGATGAAAAAATGGACGCAATTTTGGCAATGGAGACACCTAAGAGTTATGAGGGACTTATAAGTGTTCCTAGGAATGGTGGGGTACTACAGGAAGTTCATCCACATTTTGTGGACTTGGCAGCTCCCCTTACCTACCTCCTGACTAAAGAGACAAAGTTCTAGTGGAGCTTGGAGTAGGATCAGGCATTTGCGGAGTTGAAGACATGATTGGTAGAAATATCAATCTTGGCATACCTAGACTTCAATAATACCATCTACTTGTCCAATAACTTAAGTGAAGTGAGACTTGGTGCAATCTTAAAACAACTAAATGAGAATATGGTAGATCATTTGTTCGAGTATTACTTCAAGAAATTCAGCAAGGTAAAAATAATTACACAATTATAAAATACAAATGCCTTGCAGTCCACAGAACAGTTAAGCACTTTAGGTCCTACCTTTTCTGGACTACATTTCAAAGTATCTCCAGATCACAAATCACTCCACTGGCTAAGAAACATGAAGAATCTAGGTGTACGCCTTGCCCATTGGGCTGTCCTCCTGCAAGGGTACAATTTTGAAATAATACATCAAGCAGGAGATAAACATCCTAATGTAAATGGTTCTTCAAGGCTACTTGTATTCCACCTTCAGGCGCCAGAGAGTGATTGCTTGTACAACCTAATTATGTTGCCTGAAGAGGCATGGCAGGAAGAGACATAAAAGGTCAAGAGCGTCCTGCGCATTGTACTAAAATGCACCTGGCGTGTCAATAAAATCTGCAAAAGAAGGTTCAAGACATAATGTATCCCTACATCTGGCCCAGTGATCATATGGAGATATTAATGGAGGCTCACAATCTTGTGGGCCATGGAAGATTTCAAAAACGTTGACTTACCTCAAGGAGAGGGTTTACTAGGAATTCATGTCTGATGAAGTACACTAAACATTGTAGTTGTTTGTACCCTGTGCCAGTTTTTGCCCACTGGAAAAGAGATTTGAGTTTACGCCTATTCCACCAACTGCACCATTCAGCAATATCTCTTGAAGTGGTGGGACCATTGCTAACAGCATCCAGCTGTGCCAAGTTCATCCTGAGGGCAATTCACCATTTCACTAAGTGGTTAGTAGCATTTGTGGTCAAAACATATACAGAAAACTTTACTTCCCGTTTCTTGTAAGCCAGGTAATTACATGATACAAATGCCCACAAACTCTCTTGTCACGCAATGGCAAGAGCTTCGTCTCTGATGTGGTGAAGAAATTGATGGATTTTGTGGGTAAAATAGAAGTTTACTACCACCTTTACCTTCTCATCTATTGGAAGTGTCAAAAGAGTCAACAGGACCCTTAGAGGAATTCTAAGAAGATGGATTTAAACTACAAGTTAAAGTGGGACCAGTTTATCCCATCAGCGCTGCTGGTTTACTGG
This sequence comes from Massospora cicadina, assembly GCA_022478985.1. NCBI lineage: Eukaryota > Fungi > Entomophthoromycota > Entomophthoromycetes > Entomophthorales > Entomophthoraceae > Massospora > Massospora cicadina. Next base: position 46,917 of record JAKSZP010005800.1, on the reverse strand, counting down.
TTAGCCATCACCATATAATTGGAATATACCCTTTAAGACCCTATATGGGCTATAGACTGCTCTGCCTACCCCCCTGGCACTGACAATAGTAACCAATAGAAGAAATCTACCCCCCAGATTTTACCAACAGAAGTTGACTTAAGAGTTAATCAGATTCAGTTAGAAGCTTCAAACAAAATTAAAGCTAGCTCCCTCCTAGCCAAAGAGAGAGAGTCATAGAAGAACTAAGTTACCCAAATTCAATATTGAAGACAAGATTTTGTTTACCATTTGAGAAAAAACAACTAGAGAAACTTCAGGCCATTTGGACTGGGCCTGCAACCATCTTAACTAAGAGAGAACTGGAATATTCCATCCACAATGATGAAACTAAGATTGTTTTTTAGTTCATGCCTGAAATTTTCAAGAATTCCCCAGGTCTTGTATTGGAAGAGGGAGTGTCACAGATGAGCCCACAAGTAGTTCTCCAGTCAGACTTCAACCAGTGAATTGCTAAAAACTCAACAACTAAACGGTGATACTGGCAATCAGGCCATCACGGATGGGGGTGAAAGAGGCCCTTTTATAGGCATAAATGGCTTAAACAATTTCCTTCTAGCAATGACGGCATAAAATTAATTTTACCCCACCAATTTGTAAGATTTTTAATTGAGGACAATGACGCTGCTCAAAAATTCACATGAGATTTGACCACCCTTTTATACCTACAGGGCTAAAACAATGCAAATTCTGCTGATGATGCCCTAATTAGCAAACTGAATTATGCTGGTGACAGTATCATAAGTTCAAACGTAAACATCACCAAATCAGGAAGTCAAATAATTTACCAAGTGACTTGAAGCCACAATGCAAAGTGCATTGTAGGAGCGCCATCACTTGAACCCATAATCAAGATGCATATTGCTTGATTTGGCAATTAACTAATATTCAAGTCAACTACAATGAGGCAAAAACCAGAGGCAGAACCAAGCGCAAAGGCCCCTGAACATCCAGTTTTAGGGGTAATTACTGCAAGAAGAAGCTCATGCATACAAGAATTAGAACAGATGAGTGAACAAGCTAAAGCATCATTAAGACGCCATCTGACTAGAGGATCCTGAAAAATCCTCTATAGAAATCTTAATTTCCCCCCGTTTTACAATAACAGATTCATTCATATCTTGATTTACCCCTAAAGTATATAAGACTTCACTTTTTTATTCTAATAACCTTTTTAAAGAATCTTAAGTTTATCTTTCCTGTTTTAACTTGTGTTGTATCAAGTTAATAATCACCAGTATCCAGTCTGAGATTAACTAAATCTGTAGTAATCGCCAGTATCCATTATTGGATTATCCTGGTTTTAAAAAGACACTCTGTTGAGGATTCATTGGTGATTATAAAGCCTAGGAAGAGGTTAAAAAGGTTCCTATCGAGTCAAAAAGGACAACATATGTCAACAACGTAAAGGATTATCAAGAAGTAACCCAAGAGTGCAGTAAGTTAGCTAAGCAATTGATGCACCAAGGGGTAGCATCAGAGGAAAGTTTGCTTAAAGAGAGTCGTTGTGATGTTAACAAAGGTTGTCTGGTGCCTAATCTGCGCAAAGTAGGTCCCCTGAGCAGCTAGTTGGCCTCTATAATTAAGTGAGCTGAGTTTGACGCACTAACTCCATATAATTAACTAAATAATGGCAAGAGGGGATGGAGAAAATTATGTTTATTCTAGCCCAAAAAGGGGTTTGAACCTGGTATGGCATTTTTACCCCATCAAATTTTCATCTGAGCTTACATAAAGTATTTCTAATCTATGTTCTTTTCATATTGACAAGTCATTAATAATATATAGACACTGGAAGACTTTTTGATTTAAATGTGTTTTTTAACTTGCCTATTGACATTGCTAGTAACAAAACTAATTATTTTGAAATGCTCACCATGCTATAATATCAGAAATTAAAGTCCATAAAGCTTGAATATACAGATATAATAATTAATTGCACTTGCTCCTTTTATCTCAGGACACTACCAATCTACAAGAGCTGAAATAATGATGCTTATGTTAAAGATGGTAGAATGGCTTGCAATGTACTATTTGAGAATATAGTTAAATTAAACCAGTTTATAGTGATCCTCCATAGCAATTCACCCTTTTAAAAAATCTATAGTACATATCAACCATGTGTTTGATTTTATCTTATTAAAATGATGCAATTGCAATTTGAAGTTAAGTTGAAATCTGTCCTGAAGTGTCATATTACAGGTTCACAAGTCTGAAAATCACAAAAAGACCAGATACTGTTTGATTTCAGCAACTTGGGAAAAAACTTAACAAAAGAAACTTACCTTGAAAATAGGGTTTTAAATTAATGAAATATAAGAGCACAATATAGTATCTAATATCTCCAGTGGCCCAGCGCCTCACTGAACTAATTTTTGGTGTAGGCTAGGGCTTCTACATTTGGAAAAGATCTCTTGAGATGACCATCCATCTCAGATATTCTCTTCTTAATTTTCAAAGTTCTTATTAGTGCAACTTCTGACTGCTAAGCAGAATTTAAGGTTGGGAAACTAGAGGCTCAATATCCAAATTAGTCCAGGAAAGCAATGTTTAGGTCTTGCATTTCCATAAAAGTACATTACATCATTCTGCTATTGAGATTCTGGAAGATGGCTAAAATTTATACTAGAACCTTAATACCAATTATTTTATGCTGGTGCAAGTAAAGTTTGTTATTAAGATTAAAATAATGTAAAGTGTGATTTTGTAACAGATCTGGTGAAGCCTGGTTCATACATCAACCTAATTAGCAAAGTCTTGGTTTTTATTGAGAAATAAAAGGTCAATATAACTGTCATAAGATTGATGTAAAATCAAATATTGATGTGGTTCAACAAAGGTAAGGAACCTGAGATTCAGGATTGGAGACTGATATGGAGGAATGATACCAATGGCGTTTCAACTGCTCCAGATTATGATAAAATGGGATATCAAGTCTTTGCAGATGATGATCTGGCCATCTATCAAGAGCTAATTTAGGAGTAAAGTCTAAATAACAATTTTACAACTGCTATATTAGATGAAGGAGAGTTTTAGAAGGCCAATATCTCCTTAGGTGCTTATTATCCCAAAAAACACTTTAGTCATATCAAAAAGATTGTAAGATTCTTTATATAATATTATATAACTTGAATATGAAGTATGAGCTCAAATAGTGAGCTAGGCTAATCGCTTGCCTCATGTTTGACGTAGTCCTGAGGCCAAACCACGCTATTAGCATGCAATGTCACTGAAACTATTGTTCAAGCGTATGTCATGAACTCCAGACATGACACATGAGTTCATGGTTTGGTAACAGCAGGCTTATCCATTATATGGTCATTTGCATAACTAGTTTTGCCAATGCATCTGTGGCGCACTGATGCAAACCATTTGTTACATTAGACAAAATTAAAACACTTTCTTTTCAGCCTTGTGGGGCCCCTGTGAAGTGTTTGTGTTATCAGGAGGGGAGAAATGGTATTGACAAAACAACTGTGGTGATAATGAATTTTTTGTTGTTTCTGATGCATGAAATGGTGCAGGTATGGGATGTTGTTATGTCAAAATTAGCAGAAACCCCTTGTTGTACTCAGATCTAATTATGGGCGAGTATCCCTGCCTAATGAAGCGCTAGAAAAGATTCATCTAGCATTTGCTTATAGCTATTTCTAGGCGCGTCTGGCCCAGGTGGCGGGGGAAGCCCCTTTCTCATTCCAGATTGCCTAAACTATGGATGAGCTACCATTGAACTTGGCATGTTGGGTTCAGGAAATGATTAAAGTGCAAGGTCAGCTCTCATCTTTATGGACAAATTCTTAGATTTTTCAGACTGTGCAGCCTGCCTGATTGAGGCGCAGGATGAGGCATTGTCAGCTCTTAATGATCAGCCAGGGGCATAGTTCAGTGGAGGAGTATGCACAGATTTTACGTCCACTGGCAAAGTCAGCCTGGGTTGCAGATTTGCAATCATTGTGAATGTTCCAGCAAGGGTGCAGACAGACCTACTCATAACAATGGTAGCGAAAAAATCCAAGGTACATTGGTGGATGATATTGCGTTGGCCCAACAGGTCAAAAAAACAACTGATATTAGCACAAACCTGGCATGAGGGTTCCATATCTCCTGAGAAAGTGGAATCGCCGGTGGGTGGCCAATATGTTCAAGGTGGTTGGCACGCCTCACCCTATAACTTTGGGAATGTATAGGGGGGTCTAAAGAGAAAACTCAGAGGATACAAGTAAAGCGGCAATCCAGAAGCATGAGAACAATAATGTGCCTAATTATACAGCGCCTGAAATTTTGTAATTTAGATATCAATTTAAGAATAAATCTGCTTCTTTACTTTATCCCTGTTTATTTATCTCAATGGTTTATATATGCAAGATGCAAATAAAAGAGGTGATGTACCAGTTGGATAAAGGGGCAGAGGAAATAAAGGTGAACTTACTTTAGCAATGAGGTTGAAGATAAAGATTTAAAAGGGGTCCAGATGTTGTCTTTGATGATGTGTCACAGAAGGATCTCTCATGGGGAGGGAGCTCCTCTATAGGATTACAACAGGATATTCTTGAATTTAAGGAATGCTTTTGTATAAAAAATTTGGCCCATCTGGCAGTTTTGGGGATGCGGTGGTGGCATCAATTTCAGTCTTTAATTAATTTACTTTTAAGAGGTTGCCTTGAGCCCAAGAATGGGCCCTTGATGAAATAGAAGCTGGTAGTTAAGGAGTCTCTTCTTGAGGAATTAAGGGGCATAGGATTGATTTACGCAGAGTAGCTTCAAGCAGAATACTATGACTTATGAGATAATTCAGTCCTAAGAAGGATTTACTTTTCCCCTATGGGCCCCTTTGCATCTTCTTTATAGTTTACGGCGTGAAAAGGCTACCCAAAGAATGTCCCGTTTATCCTCTCAACAAGTAGTAGAAATCCACATTGGAGGAGCACATTGGGTCAAAGCTAAATGGAGGACTAGTTTTGCCTTCAAAATCTGCCATCATATCACTGGTGTTGTTAGTACTAAAGGCAAATGGAAGCTGCAGACATGCATGGACTTCCAGTGGCTAAACGCAGCTATGGATCCTGACCCCTATTCAATGCCTCTGATAGAGGGTATTATTCCAATTGTCATGGGTTGCACAATCTTTACCAAATTAGATCTTGTGGATGCATTTAACCAAGTCCCAGTGGGGCCAAACTCAAAATATAAAGCTCTTAAGTGCTACCTGAAGATGTTTTAATTTTGCGTAATGCCATTTGGGCTGCATAATTTCCCATCATTTTTACAACGTATGATTGATCATGTCTTGGGGGTATGATTAGCCATTGTTGTTAAGCTTGCATGGATAATATCTTAATATACTATCATTATAAGGAATATTATGTACATGATGTATGGGAGGTATTAGAGGCAATTGCCAATGCAGGCTTAAGATTTAATCCTTCAAAATGAAAATTTAACCAAAATTTAGTAACGTTCTTAAAGAATTTATAAGTCTTAGATGGTATTAGAGAATGCCTAGACAAGTTGCATGCTGTTCAGGTTTGGAAAGCCCCAATTAACTGAATTCAGTGCAGAGTTCTAGGAACGATGAATTTCTTACAATGTTTTTTGAGAAATTTGTCAAAGTGGTTCAACCTTTTATGTGGTTAATGGGTGATGTTCTGTTTGAAAGAGGAGGAGAAGATAATTAGGAATTTAGATCTTTAGAGGAGAAGTTACTCTTGGCTCCCATTTGGTCCATTCTGATCCCAGGAAGCCATTTGTGGTCAAAACGGATGCCTCAAATTATGCTATGGGAGCAGTTCTACTACAAAAAGGGGAGGATATATTTCAACACCTCATTTGCTATTTTAGTCATAAAATAGCACTGGAAGAAACCAACTATCTAACATATGAAAATAATTATTGGTAGTGCTATCAGCTGTAAGAAATGGCAGCATCACTTGCTGTATTCCCGCCATCCTTTTGTGGTTCAAACATACCATCAAGCTTTAGAATACTATTGCTCCCCTAGGAAAATGGATCAGTGACAGGCCTACTAACATGTCAGTGTTGGTCCAGTATAATTTTGGGCAGAATAACAACTGGGATCAATCAACACCCTTACAGAATGGCTAAGTCAGGATGTGGGGTTAGCCTATAAGAGGGCAGAATTGAAGGAAAAATAACATGGCTACAATGTTCTTACTGGACCAATTTGCAACAAGAAAATGTGGTTTAGTAAGTTAAGGTGAGGAAATCTTGCAAAAATGATCTTTTTTGGCTGAAGTTTATGGGACAATTTAGTGGAGGGACACCACCATGTCCATTACCACACTTATTAGAAGAAAAAAGGGGTGCTGTATCATGATTTTCACGTATGAGTTTCAAACAAATCATTACATTGTGAGGTGCTGTAGGCTTATCACAATCATCCATTAGCAAGCAAACTTGGGCCAGAAAGATGATGGATTTGATGCAGTGGCATTACTTGTGGATGGGCTTTAAAGGCGTTAAAAATATTCTGGAGGATGTTTAATTTGTTCTAGATCAAAGCACTCCAGGAATGCTCTCACTGGTAAGTTGAAACCGCTCCAAATTCTGGGTCTCTGTGGGCTTTGGTTAGTGTGGATTTCATAATGGACCTAACAAGGGTTCATGGGAAAGATGCTATCATGGTGGTCATTGACCATCTAACCAGTTATGCCAAATCTTTTCTTACACAATCAACTTTATAGCAAAAGATATGGTAAGAATTTTCTTAGATAAAGTGTTTTCATGCATGGGCTATATTGTAAGTCCCAGGGGGCGTCCCCTGGCCGTTGATCGGGCTCTTTTCCAATTCCCAAGTAAGAAGGTATTGAAGAGAGTGGCTATACCCCTCATTACCCAGGGCGACCTCTCCCACATGGTAGATGAGCGCTGGTAACAGCTCTTCCGCTTCAAATTCCTCCCCCAGTGCCCACATTCATCTCAGCCAAACTGGTACAGTTAATTGGGGAAATCTGCATCAGGATCACTGAAATGAAATCAAAAAACCTGAAATTGAGTGGGAGTCAGCCCAATAGTTGGATTCCAGGTAGTCAGAAAGAGATGAAGACTGCCTCATCAGCTGGAATGCCTACCAGTTTTGATTTGACTAAAGCTATAATCAAAAAAATCAACCCCCTCAAAATTGTCAGGAAGTATCCCTGATGGGCAGGTAACACCATCAGACACCATTGATGATGGTTCAAAGCTCCCTGCTGGCAAATTGGGCATTGCGCCTGATGCAATGTCTCTGTTCAAACAAATGGCCTGAAACCAGGCATGGGTGGGTTGGGCATCCCAAACCCATTCCCAACCAAATGGGCCTGCCCCTATGTGGGGTGGCCTTGGGGGATTCCCGCTGCTCATCGGGTCAAATGCCATCACTCCAACCATCAGAAACATATCCAAGCCTTAGTTTGGACATTTTAGGTCAAACTGACAATGACTCAGCCTGCTGCTGAATTCTTCAATGTCAGTTCCAGTTAATTTATCTATTCCCCATTCCTGAACAATTCGCCAGTTAGGCCAAACTTGCAGGACCTGATCCTGGCTTGTTTCCTCTCTAAATTGACCAATATTTAATCAGTTGCATTGCACTGAGAAAATTGTTGGTCAATTTTTCTTTTCCCAAATTTTCCATTTAAAACCTTTCCTAAAAATCCAGTTTTTTATGTTGAAAAATAAACCACCTTTTCCGCCAACCATCACACTCCCCTCAGGGTTAATGGCCATACTCATCTGGTACTCTATTATGTGCCTGTATGAGATTCTGGCTCACCAGCAGTTATTAGGAAAATTCCTTCCCAGTTCCATATCCATTGTACCAGCAGCAGTGCCTTTGGCATTCTGGTTTGCCATCCGGGTGCTTTGGCACCTATGCTGGCAGGCCAGTCTAATTCTTACTTGCTGTTTGCCTGACATAATTGACCAACCATTATTTTTAACCATTTCCGCCTTTCTTGTAGATATTGGCGCAGCAATGGCCCCTCATTTTCAAATGAACCAGGTTGTGAAGAAGATTTTCTCTGTCCACAATAGTCCAGTTCCACTCAAAACTTCAAACCCATACCCCATAGTTGCCGCGGCTATTCTGCCCATGTCAGTAGGATCTGACATCCTGACTTGCAATGAGTTTACCCCCCACAAGAGCCTAGTGGTTTCCCCTGACCCCACTACCATCTCTTTGGTATCACTGGATTCATCCACAACTACCAATAAAGAGAACTCCGCTTACTTCTTATTACCCATGAAGATTAGTGTTGGGTCCCATCACGTCTCCTTTGAGGCCCTGGTGGACACTGGAGCTGCGGGAAATTTTATGAGTGTAGAACTGGCCCAGCAATTGGAACTTGCCCTGGATGCAGGTCCTTCAGTGATGGTTGCGTCATCAGCCTCCCAAACCTCATACCTGGTATGCCGACCAGTCACATTTTCAATACACCAGTTCAGCTTCTGCAACCACTTTTCTGCTATGCCAAACTTGGTGTTTCCAGTGATCTTAGGAGTGGGATGGTGGCGCCAGCAACATGTCAAGATCCACCTGGAGTCTAACATGCTGTCATTCATTAATGATCAACTGGAGGGTGAATTCCCCCTAATTGACACTCTTAAGAAAGCTCAAGGTCGCAGTTCTATCACGTCCTTCATCTCTCCTACAGGCATACCATCCAATTTTCCAGAAAGTTTAATGCGCTATCAAAGCATTTTTGATTCTGAAAAGGTGGATTGTCTGCCTCCCCACACTAGATTTGACTGTGGATTTTGTACAACGGTGGAGTTGGTGAATATCAACTGCCCATTGTATCCCCACACAGCAGAGGAGGAGGCTGCGCTCAACACTTGGTTGGACAATATGTTGAAAAAAGGGTGGTTGTTCAAGGAGACCTTGCCAGTCAAGTCTCCCATCATCTTTGCTAAAAAAGCCGATGGTTCCCTCCGCCCCTGTGTGGACTATGGACACTTAAATAAAATCACAGTTTCTGATCCCTACCCCCTGCCTTTAGAACAGACGATAAGCCAAGCAATCGCCAAATCTCAGGTGTTTTCCAAGCTGGATCTCGTCAATGCATTCAACCAGATTCAGGTAATGGAAGGGCAAGAATGGTTAACAGCAATCTGGATGAAGCAAGGCATTTTCCAATTCTGTGTAATGCCCTTTGGGCTGAAGAATGCTCCCGCTACATTTCAACGCATGATTGACAATGTACTGGGTGACCTCCAGTTTACCTGCGCAGTTGCATATATTGATGACATTCTGGTTCACTCCCCAACTCCCAAACAACATGCTACTGACTTGGAAGCAGTTGTGGCCGCCTTGCATAAGGCAGGCTTGTTTGTCAAGCCTTCCAAGTGCAAGTTCTATAAGGAGGAGGTTACCTTCCTTGGGAACCTCATCCTTAAAGATGGTTACACAATCCCTCCCAATAAGTTGGATGCTATCTGGGAATGGCCAACCCTGACTACCCAGAAACAACTATGGAGTTTCTTGAGGAACCATCATTTTCTTAAAAAAATTTCTCCCCAGCACTTTCCCAGCTTGCTGCCCCACTCCACCCCCTTACAGGGAAAAATGTACCATTTTGCTGGATGCCCAAATGCCAACAGGCGTTCAAATCAATTAAAGAGGTGTTTGTGTCCCCTCCCATTTTGAAACATGCTGATCCCACCAAGCCATATATTGTTGCATGCGACGCCTCATTGGTAGCTGTGGGGGCAGTGTTGCTCCAGGAGCACAATGGCTTGGAACACCCAGTCACCTATTTTTCCCAAAAGTTCACCTCTATGGAGCAGTCCTGGGCCATTTATGACAAGGAGTTGGCAGCCGTTGCATGGGCATTAACTCATTGGAGGTATCTGTTACAGGGTGCTCAACATGAGTTAACAGTCCGCATGGACCACCAGGCTCTCTTGTACTTTTGTAAACCCCAAAAATTGGTGCATCAGCAAGCCTGAACCTATTGGGATTTGTGCAGTTTTAATTTCAAATATGAGTTCATAAAAGGTGCACTCAATGTACTTCCCAATTTTCTCAGCTGCAGCCCCACCCACTGTTCCGTGGATCTGGAGGAAGTGGATCTCGTTACCATGATTCCTGCCACCCAAATCCTGTCAATTGTCCCCCCTGTCATTTCTTCCATTGCTCTGGCCCCTGACGCTCCATTAGTTGCTCAGGTCTTAGCCAGTCAAATGGCCTGCCCTGAGGGCATGGAGCTGGTCGAGCAGTTATCTCACCAGAAGCATAAACACTCCCTATACTCATTGGAGGAGGGTCTTATTTATTTTCAGTCACACGTTTGGGTTCCCCCTCCTTCAGAACTGAGGTATTCCGCGCACATCATGATCCCCCCACGGTCAGTCATCCTGGTAATAAGAAATGCATCAATTTGATCAAGTGGACCTACAATTGGGTGGGTTTGACAAAAGAAGTTCCAGCCTGGATCGCCGACTGTGTTACTTGTGCTTGGGCTAAGTCAGACTTCTCTGGTAGAAATGGTCTTTTACACCCCTTACAGCAGGCGGAGGGTCCATGGACGTCAGTGTCCATGGACTTTATTATCAAACTCCCCTGCTCTAATGGGTTCACAGCAGTGATGGTGGTGGTGGATCATTTCACAAAATTTTCCCTTTATTCCTTGCAATTCTGCGATTATGTCAGAGGAGACTTCCCACCTTTTTGTATATCATGTGTTCTCAATGTTTGGTCTCCCACAGGAGATTATCAGTGACCGTGGCTCACAGTTCATGGCGCAGTTTTGGAGTGAACTCCTATCTATCCTAAAAATATCCCCCTGCCATTCCACAGCGTACCATCCCCAGTCCAATGGACAGACTGAGCGAGTCAACCAAGTCCTTGAACAGTACCTGCGTTGCTATGCTGCGGCTGCACAGGACACCTGGGCCAACGACCTTCCCCTCGCTCAATTCACTTATAACAATGGAATGCATGCATCTATGGGGTTTTTGCCCTATGAAGCGACGTTGGGTTACAATCCTTCATTTTTGGTTGGACCTTGCTTGCAGCCTGAGGTCCAAGCTGCCGCAGATCACGCTGAACATATTAGGTCAACTCAATCCTTGGTGCAGGAACACCTCACCAAAGCTATTGATGACTACAAGCAGTTCACAGATTGTAAGCGGCTCCCAGGTCATGATATAACAGTGGGCTCCTATGTTATGCTTGATACCCACCATTTACAAATTTAAGCTCCTTCCCATAAATTTTCAAGTAAGCATTCTGGACCCCATTTGGTGGAAGAGGTCTTGGGTAATGGTGCATTCTGGTTGAAGCTTCTGGCTCACTGGAAACAGCATCCCATCTTCCACGTTTCCCAGCTGTCACCTTTCAAGGGTATGGTTCCTGTGGAACCTGAACCAATCATCATCGATGATGTGGAAGAGGCCAAGATGGAGAATATTCTGGCATCCTGCAAGTCCTGAAGGTCCATTCAATATCTCTTGGCTTGGAAAGGTTATCCAGTCTACAAGAATAGTTGGGTCAATGCATGCAATTGTGCAAACTGTATGGAATTGGTCGAAGCGTTTCACAAATCTCACCCCAATGCTCCCCACCCTCCCCAAAAACCGTGGTGGTAATGGCAATCAAGTTACCCAAGGCGCACAAAAATGTGGCCCTTGTGCAGTTCCCAGGAGGTGGTGCTCTTCCTTTGGAAAAAGGAAAGGGTAATGTAAGTCCCAGGGAACATCCCCTGGCTGTTGATTAGGCTCTTTTCTGATTCCCAAGTAAGAAGGTATAAAAGAGGGTGGCTGTACCCCTCGTTACCCAGGGCGACCTTGCCCATGTGGTAGATGAGTGCTGGGTAACAGCTCTTCCTCTTTGCATTCCTCCCCTAGTGTCCACATTCACCTCAGCCAAACTGGTACAGTTAATCAGGGAAATCTGCACCAAGATCACTGAAATGAAATCAATCAACCTGAAATTGAGTGGGAGTCAGCCCAATAGTCAGATTCCAGGTAGTCAGAAAGGGATGAAGACTGCCTCATCAGCTGAAATGCTTGACAGTTTCAATTTGACTAACGCTATGATTGAAAAAATCAACCCCCCTCAAAATTGTCAGGAAGTATCCCTGATGGGCAGGTAACACCATCAGACACCATTGATGATGGTTCAAAGCTCCCTGCTGGCAAATTGGGCATTGCGCCTGATGCAATGTCTCTGTTCAAACAAATGGCCTGAAACCAGGCATGGGTGGGTTGGGCATCCCAAACCCATTCCCAACCAAATGGGCCGCCCCTATGTGGGGTGGCCTTGGGGGATTCCCGCTGCTTGTTGGGTCATACGCCGTCACTCTAACCATCAGAAACATATCTGAGCCTTGGTTCAGATGTTTGAGGTCAAACCGACAGCAACTTGGCCTGCTGCAGAATTCTTCAATGTCAGTTCCAGTTAAATTATCTATTCCCCATTCCTGAACAATTCGCCAGTTAGGCCAAACTTACAGGACCTGATCCTGGCTTTTTTCTCTCTAAATTGACCACTATTTAATCAGTTGCATTGCACTGAGAAAATTGTTGGCCAATTTTTCTTTCCTAAATTTATATTAAAAACCTTTTCTAAAAATCCAGTTTTTTATGTTGAAAAATAAACCACCTTTTCCGCCAACCATCACACTCCCCTTAGGATTAATGGCCATACTCATCTGGTATTCTATTATGTGCCTGTATGATATTCTGGCTCACTAGCAGTTATTGGGAAAATTCCTTCCCAGTTCCATATCCATCATACCAGCAGCAGTGCCTTTGGCATTCTGGTTTTCCATCCAAGTGCTTTGGCACCTAGGCTGGCAGGCTAGTCTAATTCTTACTTGCTGTTTGCCTGACATACATGCAGAGATTGACTCAGACCGTGGGCCCCAATTTGTCTTGAGATTCTTGTCAACTATGCTGGAAAATCTAAAAATCTGTTTGTGCTAAACCTTTGTGTATCATCCTCAGTCTTATGATCAAAATGAAGAGAGTGAATCAAATACTTAAGAAATATCTCTGTTACTAAATTTCTGACTTGCAGGATGACTGGGCTTTGTGGGTCCAGTTGTCACATTTTTGTACAATAATGATTGCCAGTATTTGTGGGAATGTCCTCATTCTTTTCTAACCATGGATTAAAACCTAAGTTGGATGGTGGTTCAGGTAGTGGGGTTTGTCAGTGGCGGTTAAGATGGCCTGTACATGTTCTGACATTGGGGTATGTTATGAGGAAAAATGAAATAAACTTTTTCATAGCAGAAGCATCAATCTGACTAATAGAGTTTTAGACACTCAATATGTTCCTGAAAATTGTGTAATTGTTTCAACAAAGAACTAAACCAAACCAATGAAGAGTCAGAAGCTAGGTCCAAAGTTTTAGGACCCAATAAAGTGATTTTTCTTTATATGAAGTCACCTTTAAACTTGAATTACCAGAGGGGTTCAAAGACCATCTGATAATAAATACTTCACAGCTACGTTTATTTTCAGAAAAATGACCTGATTTGTCAGGGCCATTAAGCCCTTGAGAGAAAGATGGTTGGGAGTATGAGGTCAAACAGATATTAGAAAAGCATTGAATCAAGATCAAAAATCTTTAGTGAAGTGGAAGGGGTACATAGTGGGATGAGGTGACGTGGCAGAAGCAAGAGGAATGTGCTCAATGCCTGGAGAAAATCCAGGAGTTTTGGGTCTCACAGGGGGTAATTTAATAGATCTGATTCATCCTGGTCTGTACATTGACCTAATTAGCAAAGGCTCAGTTCCTACTGAGGAATAAAAGGTTAATATATCTTAAATAAGCTTGATGGAAAACAAAATTGAAATGGTTCAGTAAATGTAAGGAACTGGAGATTCACAGTAAAGACTGATCTGGAAGAATTTTATCTGGCATTTGAAATGCTCCATATTATGACAAAATAGCTGTCAAGTCTTTGTGGACAATGATCTAGTCATCTCTCAAAAGTGTAGGTTGGGAGTAAAGCTTAAATAACAGTTTTGCAACTGCTATATCAGGATGAAGGTGAGCTTTAGGAGGTTAATTTCATCTTCTAAGGTGCTTAATAATTCAAATAAACTTTCCATCATACTAAATATTATACAATTTTTTATTCATACTTATAAAGGCCAGATTTTGAGTGTGATCTTAGATAGTGAGTTAAACCAAAAGCTGGCCTCATTTTGGATTTTGCCTTGGTGCCAAACCATGCTATTGGCATGCAGGGTCACCGGAACTGTTGTCTGTTAGTATGTCATAAATGCCAGATATGGCGCATGGGTTCATGGATTGGTCTTAGCAGGTCTATTCATTATGTGGTCACTTACATTGTTAATGCTGCCCAAATGCATTTGTGGCGCACAGGTGAAACACAGTTTTTACAGATATGACAAATCAAGGACAGAGGCTTTGATGTTACTAGATTAAGGAAGCAAAAGTTGCACTGGTGGTTAAAAAGGGTTATATCTTACATCATAATACCTAATGAACAATTTTTATCATATTTTCAAAAGTAAAGAATACAATTCTTGCAACTCCTTAAAGTTGGGGGCTGAAAGGTGAGATAAATTATTTAAGCAATTTAACTCTATTTAATTATTAAGTACAATACAAAATTAAGTAGTCAATAATAATATATAGCTGATGGTTGGTCAAACCTTTCTAACAAGTTAGCAAATTGGAGATATTTCAATTTAAGAATATGTACTCATTTTGAGGTCTTTATAAAAAATAAGTTTGCTAACATGTGCTTATACTATTCATACTTCTGATGATCTAGTAAGCATAGTTATATTAAGAAAATTTTGTCTCAAATAAAATCTGAAATGATTAAAGGTGTTTATAATACTAATAGAGTAAAAAACTATTTGAGGCAGGTCAACCTTGGGATAAATATACCATGCCAAGTTTTTCTAGAAAGTACTGATTTTAATCATGTGTTGAACAAAACCTGTACTATAATGGAAGCAATCACAAAAAATAGAGTACAGTATACTATATAGTGTAGTAATAGTATAAAAAAGCGTCCATAATATTTTGCTTAGCTTAAATTAACTTTATTTCTTTTTAGTGATACAGATATTACTGCTAACATGAATGTAAATAATTGAAAATTAGTCACAAAAGTAAGTAGATAACTTTACAATAATTGTTTAAACATTTTATTGTCAGAAGTGAACATCTGAATAAATTAAATAGCTTTACATGAGTAAACATTTTACAAAATAAAGTTCAAGTAACTTAACCCATATTTGATAAATAACCTGATATATTATAGTAATTTTCAGAAAAAAGATTAAAATAAGCAAAAAAGATTTTATTTTATTTGTAAGATAAAAAGAAATATTTATATAAAAATAATGGCAATACTAGAATGGTATATAGATAAAAGTATTTCACAATTAGTTAGGTGTCTTTATCACTTTTTAATAAATGAGATAGGCAATTTTTTTATTAATATTAAATTAAAACATAGATGGATATAATTTTCTATAAAATAAAAACAATTACATGTTTCTGGAAGTACTGGTATAAAAGACATTATAAGGATTAAAGATTGTCTATGTAGTGATTTTTAAATTATAACTAAGTACAGTTTATGCTTCTAATATTATTATAAATATATAAAAAATAAACAGTTTAAATTATAGATTTTTTATTTGTGTAATATAAAGTAGAGAAGAGATAGATAGTATAATTAAAATAATATAAATTTTGTGTTTCTAAACAGATACTTTCTTTAAATTTAACTTAATCTTTATCATTAGGCTGATATTTTTAATTAGACATCATTTAAAAGTACAGGTTTGCAAGCCTATCTTGGTTATTTTGGCGGTACCTGTTATATACACTAAAAAATTAGAATACTCAACATCTGTACTCTAAAACTGATAATAAGCAATAACTTAAGATATCAGATCTAGTAGCAATTTTTGGTTATTTGGTATGCTTTAATGCTCAAGTATTTTTACAACCCTATTTAAAGTTTATACAACACAAGAAAAGTTAATGTATAAATAAAGTTATAAAATGAGGAGACTTGATGTTAATTCTTAGAGTACTTAATTATTAAGAGATATCAGATGCAAAAGACTATAGCATATTGATTGTAGATTAGATAAACAAAAGTGTTGGTTGGTGTAAATTTATATTATGTTTATTCAAGGCAAGCTGACCAGAGGATGGATATTACCAAAAGAGAGAAAGAAAGCATCAATATGAAACCTAAGCAGGGTCAACTTTATTAAAGAAAGGTTTCCACCTCCAAATTAAGACTTAGATTTTTCTGGTTGTCATGAGATAAGGTTTTTGTGTTATTAGACCTACTAACTTCCAATAGCTTCCTTTGGCTGGCGCTGGTTGGTGTAATTTTGCCAGCTAATAAACATAATGTGAAAGGGTGTCTACAGGATATTTTTTAATTTTTGCCACCATTAAATATTGACAAGTAAAACCTAGCTTGTTTCTAAATATTGGCACATTACTTTGTATATGGGTGACCCCTTAAACAGTTTTGTTTTAAATTAATGTGCTTTAAGACCAATTAAAGTTATTAGAAATCTTATGCAATAGCATTAGGTACTATATCACAGATAAATCTAAAAATGTAATGAAATGTGACTTTTAATCCTAAATTCAGTTAAACATATTACTGCATCTCAAAGCATTTGCAAAAAAAAAAAATTTACCCATAATAATAAAAGATAGGATTTACATATTCTAACATATTAAATAAAGATGGATATAAAAGCAAGTAGAAGGGTGGTTAGCTGAGTGGGTAAAACTGCTTCCACCCCTAGTGCAGGTTTTGATTTAAAACCTGTACTGGCTAGAAAAATTCTTGGTGTGATATATTTGTCCCAAGGTCAACCCACCTCAAATAATTTTTATAAAAGCAAAAAGTTCCTGAAATTGTATAAGTAGAGATATTAAGCTGCTAAATGAAAAGATATAAAATTCTGGATATAGGTCAAGGTGACAAATTTAACCTTTGTTATAAAGTCTATTGATGATAAAGCAATAATGATTAAAAATCTACCCTCTAGCAACAACTAATAATCCTGTTAACTCCTTAGTACTTTATTAGTTTTCAAATTACCCTTATACTCAATGTTCTTTTTTATACTGGTTATTATTGAGTTGACTACAATTGCTGCAAGATCTTCATATCAAGTGAGTGTTTGTAACTCTCTCGTTCCCAGCCAGGTGGTGTGGGATGCAAACCCACACTGCCAGGGAACTAGCCATTAAAATAATGGGAAACAAGGTACCACAAATGGTGCCAGTACAGAAGGGACCCAAGGCAAGGGTGTAAAGCGTGGTATACAATTTCAGGTAAGTGAGAAACAACAAAACTTGTGTGGATCCCAAAAGGGAGTCCATAATCAAATGTAAATTGGTGCTAGGAGGCTTGGGTGCCTCAATCTGGAGGAGACCTGAGCGGCCCAAAGGTGCATCTGAAACTTTTGTTATTTGGGTAGTATGTAGTGGCCAAAGTAGTTGAAGACCTCCTCAAAGAGGTCTGCTCCCAGGTTTGCCCAAGGAACCATAAAATAAAACATAAAAATGAGAAAGTTTATTGTGAAAAGTTGACCAAAAAGGAAGGTTGGTCACAAAAACCATATTTAAACATCATTGGGGTAATTCTGAGTCTGCTGAAGTGGTCCCAAGCACTGATTCACCAATAGGCAAACGCTTCCATATGAATTGGTAGAATATACTAAAACTGTCTTCACTCAAGTAATCAATTAAAGTTGGATTTGACCCAAATGAGTTGTTTTATAAATAGAATAGTTTCAAACCCCATTCCCCAATCAACTGAATTGAACCATCCTTGTTAATTATATAACTTGTTTGTTTTAACGCCTGGGCTGATACAAGGGGCTGGGCGTTATGCACCTCACTAGTACCAACCTGGGCATATTTGGCTTGTACCCAGCGTTGGTCTAAGGTGTTCTTGAGGTCAGGGAGGGCCTGAAGTTTCACTTTCTGGACCTCCTGCCACCCAGCCTTATCCTTGGGGTTGGTGCCAACTATCAAATCATTTAACCTTGACACTTCAGATTCTTATTGTCATCAGCAACATTATTAGAAAGTCCTAAGTTTATAATACCACTGATAATTGATCAGTGTTCTAAAGGATGGTCATGTCTATAGAATAGTACAAATGCTTTGGCTGTTTTGCAAACTAATAACTTAGATAATTTAAATTTTTTTAGATTAGTAAGATATAATTTTTATAAGTTTTACTATCATAGGGAATACCCAATTATATTAACCAGCTTGCTTACTTTTTTCTAACCCTAAAGGCTTAAACCTATACAATATTGATCAATTATAACCTTTTTTACTTGGAATGAAAAGCTCTACATGACATCTACCACTAAAATGTTCCTATGCCAAATCTTGATTAGATAAGCGTCACTTGGTACCTTATAGCTCTAAATTTACTATCTGCTAATATTCTTAATAATTTATGGTCAGATGGCAATATTACCCTTTTGAGATCACCACCAGAAAAACCACAGATTAGATTCATTTCCAAGCTATATCTAATGCCTTATGAGGGAGAACCTTTTTATAATATATCTCAAAGCAATGAAGTCAAGAAATCCATAGATCTTAATGTTCATCTCAAAAGATAAACTGATGCCAAAGGGTAAAATCATAGATAGAACTTTTTGTTATAAAAAACATTTGATTTAGTAGTTATCAAACTCATTATTCTGGCGTTGCCATGGCCCTTGTGTCCTAATAACTTATAAGTTGAACATTAATTGTACTGCAAGTTCCACAATCATCTAACTTTAGATTGATGTGTAAATAGTTGTTAAGTTTTCAAATTTACCATCATGATGGTGTCCAATGGTAAGCGCATCATTATTTTTGATACTGACATACCATAAGGTTGCAATCTGTGCTATTAAAATTGCACTCTCATTCTAGTAAAAACCCAATCCATAAAACTTAATAAGTGAACGTTGACATATCCAGCAGCAGAAGCTGCTTTATGGTCTTTTCTAAAATTCTAAGACTGACATATGGTAACAACTCTATATTTCACATAAAATAAAAGATGATCTAAATAACATAATATTCTCATAATGTATATCTGCAAGCATGAGAGGTTGTTTCTAAGTCACAGAAGGCATATAGCACATAGAGTTTTCAGGATTAACAAATTACCTTAAAGCATTTCCTGAGGTGTATAAAACATCCTGGGTGGCATTAGTTTACTTAAAATACTTGTGCATGATACCATTGATTCAGTTCTCAGTTGATCAGTGCTCTATGGTAGCATCACCAGTCTTTTAGGTATAGAAGGTTTCAGTGTGATTCTATATCTTTAATTTTATATTAAAAGTTTTTATGCAAAATAAAGATGTAAAAAAAGACTGTAACTTTATGAGATTATACACTGAAACCTTATTGCAAAATTAATAACAGTAACAAGTATCTAAATTAATCTTAAGTACAGATAAGGGTTAAATCATAAGTGCCAGTAAGACTTTAATCACCAATCACCATTTAAACATATTTGTAGCATATCAGATAGTTAATTGCATCTCATTGTAATGTGCAAAGCCCACTACATTGACCAATACACCAAAAAGGGCTTGGTGGAGACAAAATGTAATACCCTGAGGCTTGGATGACAAATTAAGTTTGATTGAACTTAGAAAACTTGCTGCAAAATGCAGCTCAAAAGCTATAATGGATAACCTAGATGGGATTATAATGATTATAAAGTGAGCTTTATACCAAACTTTATTGAGGAAATAATTTGTATATGAAAGACAGTCCATAAGGGCATCAAAGCATACTTGCAACTATTGTATAGATCTTTCCAATATGATAAGCTATAAGTTTTCAATTAATAGGTCCAACATTGCAAAATTGAAGTGCAGCTTCACTGAGCTCCCAAAAAGTTAATTGCTCTGTTGAGTTGCAAAATTTCATATAAAACCTTTGGTAATACCAGATTATGACACTTATAGCTTAGATATGGTATCATTATAATAGAATCATCTACTTAAAAGCTAAAAATCTATCTTTGCTATTTAAGTTACTTAGAAAAAAAGTCAGTTATATAATTATATAAGATTCAATTTTACGAGATTACCAGCTATCAAGCATCTGCTAAAGTTATAAGATATCTTTTGATTACCTGATTTAATATTGATAAAGGAACAATCATTACTAAAGGAAAGAAATGTAGATCAACTTCAACATTATAAGTAGATTATGATAATGGTTGACTTTCCTTTAGTTGCATTAAATTGATAACTGGATTGTCTTCATTAATTTATAATTTTGGTGTATAACGCTTTATGAAAGCTACTTCTACTTTAAAATCATACTGTATAATCATTTTATCTAATAAAAAATAGAAAAGTAAGCATTTATGGATCATCAATCCCAATGGTATCCATATAAATTGTAGGTTCATATGTTTTGATAATCACTGGGTGTAGTACGCACACCTGTAACCACAAGCTAAGGTAGGCAAAACTTCCATAACGGGTTCAAAACCTGTTCTGGCTAGGATAAACATAACTTCCTACCTCCCCTTTTATCATTATTCAATTAATGATATGCAGTTTTTTAAATATGTTAGTTTTAATAAACAGTTAGTGGTTTTTGGTTGTTTTATAAGTTCAACAGTTGGTTTTGGGTAAGCGTTGATAGTTTCTAGTTGATTTAATATATTATTTAAACCTTTGCCAAATGATTATAAATTAGATAATTGGATACTCTTTAACTGTTTTTGGCCAAGTGGTTGGCAGTCCTATATTATGATAGGTTTAATGGTTTATGAACTTATTGATGGCCATCTACTGATATAAAACTAAAATAGTTGATTAGAATCATTTGATAAATTATAAACCCAGGTAAAGCTGGGTAAATTGGGTAATAAAAATATAAGTATAAAAACAAAGAATAGATAAGTAAGATAGATCAACGTTTTATTATTGAGAAAACAGGTCATGTCTGAAAGGCTCTTATCAATGATTGATGAAAATAACATGATTAAATGCCAGCTTTACTAATCTATAGATACTTAGAAAAGATAAGGTGCAAGTTATAGATGAGCAAAAATTTTCATTTGCACCCTGTTTATTATAGCTTTTGCTATGCTAGGGTTATAAACCAATCCATTGTTGTAAGAGTAGTACAAATATATATATAGGTTATTTGAAGACCTAATTCTCAGATTATTATAGCTCTTTCTCACTATGCAAAACCATACTTTATATAAGATATAAGATATGAAGTTAGTAAGAGTTTTACAACTTAATCTCTATCTACACAAAAAAAAGACTAAAAAAGATTAAAAAAGTTATTCTCCTTTAGAAAAGTGGGCTTTTGTTAAATTTAGATTTATATAAAGTAATCAAAAATAAATTTAATAACAATATAGATCATTGATAATTAGATACTTTAACTTGGTACTGAAAAAGGTATAGATAAGGTGGTGACCCTTTTCTAGCACCGTGCTGGTATAAAATCTAGTTCATACCAGGTAAGGGTTAACCAAACAGAATCACTTCAAGTTACTCAACCTGGCTACAATCCAGCTAGATTGTACATGTAAACATACATTCAAGATTAAATAAAATTTGCAATTGAAGGTCTTTAGTTAGGATCCAACTTTTATCTCTATACTTCTTAAGATGTAGCATATATCTTTCCTTAGATGTATCATCCAAAAAATAATTTGAAGCCTGAGCATATAATACCCACCCAAAGCCTTCAATCAAGCTAAAATCTAGTTAAAAGGGTTAGAAATTACATATACCTAATATGAGTAAAAATCTCGCCTGATAATTTTGATGCAGAAGCATGTGGATTTTACACCTGTATATATACATGATCATACTATAGATATGTGAATCTTTATTAACAACTTATAAATATATTAGTGCTAATAGTTTAGAAGCTTCAATCCTTCATACCATCAGGATAACTGTTACATAATTTAATCTGTCACAGTTGGTAAAATTTTGCCCAAGGTAGACTGCCCTCCAAGGCTAAGCATCTGAAGCTACTGGAAGTAAGGCCAGAATCCTTGAGTGAAACTAATGATCTCTCTAAGGTCATTGACCAAAATGGGTTATTGCTTTATCAGTCAGGCTGGATGGTAATGGTGCTAAAACGGCTGAAAATTGGGAGAAAATCTGGGATATCACTAGGTATGAGGTAACCAAATTTGAATTAAGTTTGGAAAACTTTTTGATCTCGTAGTAAAGTGAAAGTTTTCAGCTCTGATCAGTTTTGACAATTGTTTGATTCTTGCAAAGCTTCCCTAAATATTAGTATCACAGCTGCGAATTGTCTTAGCCTTTCTCAGATATTCAGCTAATTTCACTCAACTAAAGAGCGTTTTCTGCCTAAATATTCCCCTGTTTAAAGTATTCTTTACTACTAAACTTGATAAGAAACCTTATCATGACAGTTGGCCCTAGTTTGAGATTCTGATCTGACCCTACTGTTGGATCAAACTGGCACCTATGCCACAGCCTATTCTGCCAAGTCCGCAGCTTCTTATCCCACCAGTTTTTAACTTCTTAATTACCCAAACTTAACCATCGCTCTGGGCCTCCTGCCTTTAACGCTCCGGGTCAGTTTGATTTGTTTTAACCAGGATGGTTATATGTAAAGTACTGGAGCTAATTTAGGACGTTGCTACATGCTCCTTGGCCACCTTATCCCCGGCTTTAAGCTTTTAATTTGACCGTTATCCTCAGCAACTGCCTGCGCTCCACTTCCCTTGAAAGTAATCCCTCTGTAAAGAAACTTTCACCTGTTTTAGCGTTACGCTGTGGGTTTTATAGCAAGGTGCGGGTGCAAAGTAACGTAGGGATAACTTACCTATCCTAGCTACCTTAGGTATACAAATTCTGTAGGTAATCCCTACTCCTTTAAAAACCATATGCCAACGATTTTATGGTTCGGGTGGCCCGTTTTAAAAGTCCCTTAGAGCTTTGTTGAGTATGGTAGTCGATAGTCGAAAATAAATATCTTTTACATTTCAAATACTTATACTCATCCGCACAAAATTTCGCCACCCAAACTGATCAGATACAGCCTAGGTTTGTCCTAAAATGGTAATGGAAAGGTGATATAGCGATATGAACTAATGGTCACCTTTTTATGATGTGGCTCAAGTCTAGATACGCCAAATTTGGGAGGTTACTAACGATGCGGGCATACAATGAAGCTCAATCTACATATTGACGTTAGTAACCCGCTGACCCCTTTGAATGTAACAAAGTTTGGTTAATGCCGATGTATACCCAGCTCTGAAATCCTCTACGTATCTAAGTCAACGTCGAACAGCTATGATTTTTGCCATCAAAAGCGACCAGTTTTATATAAGACTAGCCGATTTACCCGTGCTTCGCTACGGTGTCTATAAAATTTCGGAGTTTCAATTTATTAATTTAGATTTTATATTATAGATAAACAAAACCACTCAGCCAAATCTAATTGCTCAATCGAATCAACCAAAAATACTCAGGTAAACCTCACTGAACTTATCAAATCAACCGATAACTAATCACCCCTCAAAACTAATCTGTGTCCTATCGATTCAAACAAAAGCCATCAACCACTAAATAGCACCAAACTGCTACCCCGAAACATCTCTTTGTACTTAAAATCATTGAGCATGTGACATATCTTCCAAACTACTAAATCAACTTCTACTTAACTTGCCAAAATTATTTTATTAATTAGGTGAACCAAATTAGGCAGGTTTTTAAAATATATCAACCTAACATCCAGATACCCGTGCTTCGCTACAATATTTAGTTTATCAGATGATAAGCTCACATTGTAGCCTATAGGCTGTGCCAGCACTACTCTCAAGCCACTCGGACTAACAGCTTCGCTGTTGCCCTCGTGACTGGTGATCTGATTATCCTAAAGATTAAGGTCTTAAAGTACCCCATGCAACCACTTTAGTGTAGTGAGTTTCAACCCTGAGTTTATTTTGAAGCTCCCCTTTAGAGTACCGAGCTTCATAAATCAAGCTAACCTTATCTTAGGGCGAACCCGGTCGGCGTGAGATTTCGGGTTGGCCCTGCGATCCAAGTTTGCCTCCTTAGATAACACCGGGGTCTCCAAGCATGGCTGAGACCCGCACGACCCTTTAAACTTTACAGCGCACGCCGGGCACTGGAGGAAGAGGACATGGCAGATGACGCTGCAGCAATTGGTATACCGGACGGTGGGCCTCCCGCATTGGGAGCAGTTGGACATGATCTCATCAGTTATCGGCTCACCTAATTTTTTGTCAAAAGTAAAGTTTTGCCCCCGGAACAGTGAGATCGGGAGATCCGCTTCCGCCAATCGCTTAGCTTTGGCGGCCTCTCTAGCCGATCTAATAAAGTTTCCATATGCTGTGATGCCACCCTTGAGCATCTTCACATCTTCAAAGCCCTTCGACCTGAGGATGGCGCCAGCTTTCGAACAGCGTATTCCACCCGTACAGTACATAAAGATCTCCTCCTTTTCGTGCCCTCTGGTGTCTTTAATCAGTTGGTCCATCCCCTCCTTAAAGGTGTCGACGTCTGGAAGGATGGCACCTTCGAAATGCCCTATAGCACTAAAATCGGAATGCATAAAGGCGCGGTTCAAAATGAACACGAGAGCCCAAGGTTCAAAAAATTGACCGCTTCAAATCAAACCTGTATCCCATTTAGCTATTGATCCTAGAGTAACTTTCCAAAGAAGCTCCCAAGGCTTAAAGTTGCAAACCTTGGCTAAAACGTTTTCTAAACTTCGCAAGTTTAAACCCATCATAAACTGAAACTAAGCCCTATAGTGCTTACAAAAAATATTTCAAAGATCAAACTAATAAACAAAGCCTCCCGATCGAAAAAGTGCTTTTCAAACTAAGAGCAAACGCTTACTGCTCGTATTGGTTCCGAACATCGAACAGAAGGGGCTTTTTTCCGGAGGCCTTGATCTCACCAAGCCTCAGGTGCCACGCTTCGGGGTAAGGTAGATGGGTTGGTTAGAGATATCGTATTCGTCAGCCAGAATGCTCGTCGCCACCAACTATAAAGGTAAGGTCCGTTAGCCAGTTTATCAAACAATTTGCGTATGACAATAAAACCGGTTTGGTTAAGTTTTAATAAATGATTGAACCATAATTCAAAGTGCACCTCATCGGGACACGCGAAAAGGTGTAATGTCACAGCTCAGTACGCTCGCCCTTACTCTCATAGAACCTTTAAACTATACCACGTATTAAAGGATTCAAATCAGGTTGCTATCTTATATGCATCTAGATACCTACGTTTCAAAGTGGTATAACTCCCCGCTACAAATAAAGTGGAGTATTTGAAAGTTAACCTTTCCCCAGACTCAGGAGTCAAAGCTTAAAGAAATGAATAATATTTGATGAGGCCCCTCCGTGTGAAAATCGTCTATTACTAAAAACCTTAAAAACGACTGAATAGCAAGGCAGCGGGGGTTACAAAGCGGGTTGGCGAAGAGTAAAGATCGTTACTAAACTATTTGACAAAGCTATCTAATTTACAAGCATAAGCTTCGTTGAAGCTTTATTATAAAGACGCCATCCGTCGCTGGGCCAAAATCTAACCTTTCAAAAAACCCCTGTTAATTTTGGGAGGGCTATCTGGCACTAAAAGTTATAGATCCTGAGTCAAAGATGAGAGTTAAAATGGCAAAGTTGTACCCAACCGGGTCCGACGCTTTTCATAGCCCGCTTAAGCTTTTTGATTAAACTTTGGGCTTTTAGATTAAATTTTGGGGTAGCCTCGTAGATGCGACAAAAAACTATTATATGGGTATAACTTGCCATTCGCACAAGCATTTTAATCTCCGACCATTTGTTCGTATTAACTATGAGCCTTTGAGAGCTTGAAAAAAAGAACTCGGGATGGGTTTAAAGCCCTCCTACCCCTACATACAGAATCAAGTGGAAAATGTCACAAGCCAAGCCTCAAAAGTGGTTTAAAAAAGGGTGAAATAACATCAATATCCTCCGATGTTTAAAATAATCAGAGCGCTCGAAGAAAAATCTGATTTTGAGTAAAAGCGCCACGTATAATCGAGAACTACGGATATATCAATCTGTATACGCACCAACTGGGTGCCTAACATGAACTCAATGATTTCAGAACACGTTTCCCAAGCCGTATTCCAATAAAACAACTCTCAAAGGTACTGAGCAGCCAACCCGATCGTAGGTGGAAAGAATCTTTAAAACCCTAGTCGCAATTAAAAAGAGCATACAACCCAAGTACCAAACCCCAACCAGACAAACCCATTAAGAAAATTTAAGTTCAAACCCTAAAAACCTAACGCACCTGTTGGCGAACCTTGACTCTCAACCTTTCGAAAGCCTTCTTGTGAGCCGTTGAAAAGTTAAACTCGATGTTGGGCCCAAATGGGAGTTTATGGATCGAGCTCGTACCCGGTTCAGCGTTATTGAAATACCTTGTGACGTCGGCCAACCTATCCTTCGGGCAAGAGAATTGCGCGTTGATCCCCTCCTGGCGATATAGATCCTCCCCACCACCTCGAACTGGTTTAGTTCGGTTAGTAGCCGAATCCTGAGGGCGTCTAGATCGACCCCGGCTAAATCGGTAAACTGGTAAAACGCTAGCGATAGGTAATCCCGTCCAATTGTAGCGGCCAATGCGCGGTTTGAACTTGGGGTTTGAAATGGGTCAAGTACGGGTGATGAGGTCGAGAACCAACTTTTAAGTCGGTGGGAGGCAGCCAGCCTTAACCGTGGGTCGGGTATCGGCGTGCAAAGGGGAATGAGAAGGGCCAACCGAATCTCCACCGCACGTTTAGACCACCTTGGAGGGGGATCAAACGCCTTGCCGACAAATTTATCTGCCGATGAAGTTAAAACTCCACCCCGGTAAAAGAAATTAGCTTGACGTTACCATACCATTCAACTTGGGGTCAAGGTAAGAAGGTTGGGCTAACCGGTTTGGAATAGTAGCTTGTATAGGTGGGTGACCGGGTTTGCTGCAAAATTATAGACGGCCTTAAAAATCATCCACTTCGTTTAAAGCATCCAACTATCTATCCAACTGTCCCGGGGTTTAAAATTCTCATCCAAATCGGACCACTTTGAAACCGCCGTTTTATACTTGAATTTTAGGATTTTATCAAGCTCGCTGGTGCGTTTTAGGCCTAAACTCCAACATGTAGGGGACTGAAACCACTAAAAACTAAAAAAAGTTGTATTTTTTATATTTTTATTAGTTTCCGCATGGGGTAAGAAACGAACCCTCTTAATAAGTTGATGGTATTTAAAATATCGAGGCTCAAAGTTTAGATCGCTTAGTAAAGTCCAAATCAGGTGATATGAGCTGTCAACCTATCAGATCTCTCAAACTCACCTCATTTGGATGGAACAGCTGAGGGTTGGGAGCAGGAAGGGCTAGGCCATTAAGTAATGACTTTATATATTTTTCCCAATCAATGGGCTTGAAAAAATTTTACACTTGGTTGGACCCCATGACCCTATAAAAGGGGCCGGTTTCTGCAGTGTAGGCTGTACTAGAATCGAAGTGGCCTGGAGAGAAGCCTCCGATGAACTCCCCAAATTGGCTGACAATTTGGAGCAATCTGACCACCCAAACTCATCTTGTTTGCCCAATTATTAGAACTGGTACCCCAATTTGAGGGGTTCTACCAGGAATTGACCAGGGTCTTTTGGCCAATTATCAACTTGTAATTATCCAATATTATCCCCTTCAAGGGTGGTAGGGGGAATAAGTTCATAAGTGTCAGGAAGATGGCAAGTTAATTTTAGACTGACCTGCCAATTGAAGTGCCAAAGCACCCAAATGACAAGTCCAGATGCCAGTGATGCCGCTAATAGCATGCCTGTTATGAAACCAGGAAGGAATTTTGTCACTGAGTGCCCATGAGCCATAGTTGTTTATAAGAACCTTACAAAGAACCAGGTGAACATGGTCATGGGCCCCATGGGTTGTGAGAATATAGGTGAGAAGGGAGGTTTAGATTTAAATATAATAAGAAAACTGGAATTGGGTAGAGGGATTTTTTATTAAAGGCTAAATAAAGAAATTTGACCAAAAATTTCCTCAGTGCAATGCAACAAATTAAATAGTGTCTGATTTGGTAGCTTGTCAAAGCAGGGGCCAGAGCCCTCTTTTTTAAATCTAACCTGGCAAATTTTTGATGTAAGGGGGAATATCAACTTCAATCAAACTGACATCAAAAGAATTGGCAGCGGGCTGAGTCACTATTGGTTTGCACGCAGATGCCTGACCCAAGGCTTTACTGCATTTACAGTGGTTAGTGCAACAGCATTTAGCCTGACAGGAAATGGGCATCCCCCAGGGCCACCCCACATAGGGATGGTCCCATTGGGTTGAAAACAGGTTTAGGATGACCAACCCACCCATGCCCAGTCGCTGGGGCATTCATTCAGCCAAGCGGGATTCCTTGAGTGATGATCCCAATTTTTGTGATGAGGGTTTCAAATTATATGCAACAATCCCAATGGAAATACATGCCCATTGGGGACAAGGCCCAATGGGTTTAAGAGAAATTTAGGGTCAGCAATTGTACTACTCAATGGCTCAATGTCATTGGCAATTTCAACTGGGAATTTATTATTTTTCCCCTTCCAGCTATGAGTTGCACACCCATCAGGCTTTAATCCTGTATGTTTTGGACATTTTGACTCATAGTTCAAGGATTTGGCATCATCAGCTTTATACAGTTCATTCAACTCATGGGAATAAAAGTTTTGATGCTTTAAGCATATATTTCCTCTATTAGGCAAACTAACTCAGTGGAGGTAAGTGCAGGGACTGGGGGAGGGATCTTCAGAGGGTGCGCTGTTACCCACCGCTCATCTACCACATGGGCAAGGTTGTCCTGTGTGACAAGGGGTACAGCTGCCCTCTTCAGACCTTTTTTGTTGGAAAATGGAAAAATCACCCAATACATGCAGAGAGGACGTTCCCTTGGACTTACAACAAGAGCCATCCATGTACTCAGTTAATGGTAAGGCCAGAAGTGAGGGACTAAATAGAATACTCATCCCCTCACTTAATAGGTGATAACAAAAATTCTTTCCCAGATGGACCCAAGCTTTTCCTTTCTAGGCATGATACAGTTGTGGTAGTAGAGTACCAGGTCTGATACTTAAAAGGAAGAGAGTGGTGGCTGGAGCTTGTTAGACGATTAACTCTTCTTAGTGACAGTTTTTACTAAATTAGTCATTGCCTCAGACTGTAACTAGTGATGTGCTTCTTAACTTCTACATGGCTTGATCTGGGTTGTCCTAGCAGAGAAAACGTCTTTAGCTAGTAAAGCAGGCACCTCAGTTTTTGCCATATAGCACACAAAAAGGAGACATCTTGAGGATGCAATGGTAGCTAATACAGTAAGCCATGAGGGCATTGGGTAAATAAAGATCCCAGTGGTGAAAGTCAGAATTGGCCATTTTCCAAAGTATAGAGACCAAGGTCCCATTTGCTCTTTCTACGGCACCATTGGTGGATAGGTTATAGGGGGCCACGAAGAGTTGTTGTGCTCCCATGGAGGCGGCGAGGGATTTTACCACTTGGGATGTAAAATTTTTCCCATTGTCACATAGGAGGACCTGAGGGGCACCCATGCCATGTAAAGCTATATTGATGCAGGAAGGTGGCAATGGCCTTTGCAGTCTAACCAGTGAGAGCAACAGCTTTAACCCATTTGGTAAAATGATCAATTTTGACCAAGATGTAACAATTACCACCAGTGGCCTGAGGTAGAGGACTTACCACATCCAAACATATGGTGTGGAAAGGCTGTTGGGGCATTGTGGGTTGATATTAATATTGGGTCAGGAAGCTGGATTGTTTTTTATAGGTCAGATAGGCATCCAAAACTTCAGTTATAGTTTCTATTATGCCCTCCCAGTAAAAAAGCTCTTTTACCCACTCGTAGGTTTTGCATACTCTGCCATGCCCCTGTAATGGACTGGAAAAACCACAGTTCTGACCGCCTATAATAAAGTTCCTTTGGTGCACTGACAAGCAATCAAAGCGGCCTAACCAAAGCAGGAAAGAGGTTTGGAGCACTGACAGCACCAAACATTTCACCTACTTTGGTTATGCACAACCTCATGATTGGTCTGACCCAACATGAAAGCTCCTTGGAAATGAGCACCCCAAAAAGACCACAGGTATGTAGGTTATGCAAACCCCAAAACAACCTTAATTTTTATTTGGGAACAACAAAAAGGGGCCCACCAACCAGAGCTTGTCTGGGGAGCAACTGACAATGCTGTCAGACATTCTCCTTCTCAACTTAAGAAAAAGAATGTTGGAGGTATTAGTGCTCCCAAATCTGCTACCATGATTGGTCCATCTCCTGCCCAAACATCAAATAATATTGTGGTTATTAATGATATGAGTACCAACAGCAAAAATACCTTGGAGGATTCTTGGTGGAATCCTAACTATTAGAAAAATATGGTTTATCACAAAAATTGGCTTAAAAAGGTAAATACTAATAATAGGATTACTCTGACTTCTCAGCCAAATTTGAGGTGTTCAATGTTGCACGGATCTGAACCTCTGCGAGGTGAGAAGATTTTACTCATTGATGATTGGGTGCAAATTAACAAATCATTACCACTTGGATTTGAACCCTCCCAAGGTGAGAAGATTTTACCCATCGATGATTGGGTACAAATTAACCAATCATTACCACATGAGTCTGACTGCCGCTGAGGTGAGAAGATTTTACTCATTGGTGATTGGATACAATTCATCAAATTGTTACCCCACGGGTCATTTTTGCCTCAAAATGTTTATCTTTGATCTGATAGGCTGAAAGCCTATATTTCCTAATTTAGATGACTCAGCTTTATATCTTTTTGCCTCAAATACCCATGGTCTCAAAATTCAAACTAGTTTAAATAGAAAATACTAGTATTGAGAAAAGGACCTTTCTTGGTTTTTCCCTGCTGAAAACAATAAAAAACATAAAAACTTTAATAAAGCGTTATTTTATACTTTTATTAAAATTTAAGATTCTCACTCTGAGAAAATATTTTTGGCATCCATCGGTGGATCCCACAAATGCACCCCAGGAAGGGACATGCTAGGGTAAGAATTCCAAACTGAGGTTTGGAGTGGACAGGTGCGCCTTATAAAAACAGCACTTTGGGGCCCTCTCCCAAGCTATCAATTAGGATCACACAAGCCTGATTTACAGCTCAGTGAGGCACAACCCAATGTCCAAAGCGACCAAACACAAAAATGTTTATAAATGATCTGACTCAGCTTCAGAAAATCTGAATCTGAGTCAGAGTGTAACAAATGGGACAAACTCATCTGTTACATTACTCCCCACTAAAGGAGAACTTCTCCCCAAATAGGGGCCCCTTGGCAGAAAGCCACCACTATGAGGGCTTCCTGGGGCAAGTTACCTTGAGCCCCAGGAAAATTAGCCCAGATAAACTATGAGCCCCTTAAAGAAACACTGACAGTAGGATCAAATTGCCACTGGGCTGTCAGAATCAGCCCACCTGGCATGAGAATGCACGCCCAGCACATGGATGTGTTGCGCTCCCTCCCAGGCTCCCATTCACAATGGTCTTCCCATCCCAACCAGGAAGGTGCTTTTGCTAAAGAAAATGTGAGAGGGGCGCATGGTCAGCGTGGCTGGACGCTCAACCACTTTCCAGGCGGACCATCTGCAGGGGTGAGGGAGCCCTGCTGGGACAGGTCCCCTTGATGCTTCTGAATCCCTGGTGGGCGGGAGGCACCACCGGGAAAATATGGTCACTTCAAATCCAGGGTTGGTCATCAGTCACTGGCTCCCACCAGTGCTGGTTACTTGACAACTGGGACCAAATGACCACTGAGGTTGGCTAAACTGGGGACCAGCAGCTTGCAGAGCACATTTGAGTTTGGAATTATGTAATGGACCAAAAATACCTCAGTTCCAACTACCTATAATAAAGTTCCTTTAGCACACCAAAAGCAACCAAAGCGGCCTAACCAAATCAGTAAAGAGGCTTGGAGCACCAAAAGCACCAAACATTTCACCTACTATTGGTTATGCACAACCTTGTGATTGGTACAACCCAACCACATGAAAGCTCCTTGGAATTGAGCACCCCAAAAAGAACACAGGTATGTGAGGTATGCTAACCCCAAAACAACATTTATTTTTATTCAGGAACTATAAAAAGGGGCCCGGCGACCAGAGATCAGCTGGGGAGAAACTGACAATGCACCCCAGGAAGGGACTTGCTAGGGTAAAAATTTCAAACTGAGGTTTAAAATGGGTAGTCACGCCTTATAAATGCAGCGCTTTGGGGCTCTCACCAAGCTGTCAATTAGGTTTGCACAAGCCTAATTTACAGCTTGGGCGAGGCACAACCCAATGTTTAAAGTGACCAAACACAAAAATGTTTATAAACAATCTGACTCAGCTTCAAAAAACTTAATCTGAGTCAGAATGTAACAAACGGGACAAACCTGTCTGTTACAGCCCCATGATAGTGTGAGACTCTAAGATGACAGGCACTTGCTCTGACAGCCAAAGATAGGGCTACCAATTTACTTCTACTTTCTTATATGACTTCCCAATCTCCATCTTTGTGTTGCAGGAGTTCCAGGATAGCATCTTTTGTACTGGTTCATCTTCATCAGCCCACGCATCAGGAGTCATTAGGAGGTCATGTAACCTTTTGGCTTTGCTATTGTCAAGGTGAAGGACAAGCAGCTGAAACAACCCATCAATGTTCATATGGCGAATCCCAGCTCAATGCTCAATGGTCATATCATAGTGCTAGAGCTTAGGAGCCCAGCAAGCTAACCGTCCAGTGGGATCTTTGATATTCTGCAACCACTTCAATAAGGTGAGTCAGTAATTACTTTGAATGATGTCTCATATAGAAAAGGGCGGTAGTATTTGACAGTGAGCAGGAAAGCCAGGCATTCCTTCTCAGTGACGCTGTAGTTGAACTCAGCTTTTAAAAGCATCTTGCTAAAGTAGGACACGGGATGATTGACCCCCATTTTCATCTAACTGAGCTAAGATAGCTCCAACGGCATAATTGGAGGCATTTGTGAACAACATGAAAGGCTTGCCATAGTCAGGGTGATGGAGGATAGGCCTTTTTTGCAATAGCACCTTCAGGGTCTCAAACGCAGCTTTTTGTTTAGCACCCCAATGAAAAGGAGTGTTTTAGCTAAGAGATGTATGAGGGGCTCACTAGCTGGGAGAACTTGGAGATGAATTGATGGTGATAACCCATCATGCCCAAGAATACCTGTATGTCATGAAGGGTTCTAGACTCAGGCATTTTAGATATCACTTTCACCTTATCTTAGAGGGGTTAAATCCCATCTTGAGAGATATCATGCCCAAGGAAACCCAACTTATTTTGGAAGAAAGTATATTTTGAGGGCTTTAGTTTGATGTTGGATGCCCGTAACCATTGAAACACTTCCTTCAGGTGAGAGAGGTGCTTGTTGAAGGTCTTGGAAAAAGCTGTGATGTCATGGAGTTAGACAATTACCCAGCTGAGCTTGAGATCCTGTAGAATATGATCCATCACCCGCTGAAAAGTGGCAGGCGCATTGAATAACCCCTGTGGTAGCCAAGTGGGTTGGAAAAGGCCCTTGCTACAGATAAGGGCGCACTTCTCCTGGTCCTGTGGAGAAAGGCCCATCTGCCAGTATCCACTAGCCAAGTCCATGGCAGAAAAGAACTTTGACCCAGAGAGTTGGGTCAGAGCGTCATCAATTTGGGGGATTGGGTATCTGTCCTTCTTGGTAAGGTTATTCAGCTTATGGTATTTCATAACTACCTGATGGCCTCCATTTTTCTTCTTTATCAATAGGAGCGGTGACGACCAAGGGTAGTGTGAGAGCACCAGAAACCCAGAGTCCAAAAATTGTTTAAGCTCCATCTGCATCTGTAGCTCCTCAACTTTTGATTTGTGGTAGGACCTGGAACAAATGGGATGAGCATCCCCAACATCAATAGTGTGAGTCCAAACTTTCATGTGCTCATAGTCGGTGTCAGAGGTAGAGAAGATGTCGCTATAGGGCTCAGTAAGGTGTGGACTTTATCCAGTTAAGCTGGGGTTAGTTCAAAGGAGATATGAATGGAAGGTAGGGTACATAAAGGCTGGTCAAATGGTAAGCGCATATCTTCCTTAGAAAAATATGGTGAACTTGGTTTATTTCCTCAAGAGGAATCAGAATGCCTCTTCCAATCACCTAATGCTTTTTTTACAACCATATCCTTATTGGCGAGATTCCCTAGCAGAAAGTTGATAGGTCATTGGTAGGCAGGGTCTAGCACGCCCAAAAAAGCTCAAGGCTCCAAAGGACTAACTCAATCAATGCTTGTTAGGTGCAATAAGAAGTTGTTGGGGATTTGTAGGGTAATCTTAGTGTCAACCACCCGTTGCTCACCCAATTTAACTACTACCTCTTCAGAAGCATAGAAAGAGATACCCTTGAGGGCGTCCACAAATTGAGGCAACATTTTTGTATGCCGTCCTGCCATATTTTGGTTTAAAGATAATGCGGATAAGGGGAACTTAACTGTGCAAGCATAATATTTTTTCATTAAGCTCATCATCTGCCAGAATCAGAGGAACCTCGTAGTTAAGCATGGAGAGATAGCCCTGCTTCAAATTAATAACATCATCATATTTGAGCATGAACTGGGTACCAATGAGTAGATCATGGGCATTGTTGGCCAAGGTCACTTCTGGAGCTGACAATATGAGCTTCACAAAATGAATGGGCAGAGAAGAGCAGGCTACAATGGCGTGAGTGTTTTTTGGTCCCACAGGTCTAAAAATCTAGTATATAGTAAAGGTCAAGAGCCAACTTAATTTTTTTGTAAGTTTGGATGACACAATGTTCACAGGGGACACAGTATTAAGGATAGCCCTAAGCCTCACTCCATTAACAACGACCTACACTATAGTTAAAGTTCCACCCAAATTGGGGGGAAGAGAGAGGACCTCTTCATCTGGAGAGTAGAAGCGAGGCGTTTGGCAAATTTCAGGAATTTATCCTGGATAGACTTCAGTGTATACACACTATGAGTGGATTGGATCATTAGGGCAATGAGCTGATTAGCGTCACTGGAGGTATCAACAACCTCCAGGCCTCTCAACACCTGATAAAAGTTTTTTTGGCGGGTATCCTAGCCATATCCACTCTTTCCAGGTTTTGTAAGTCCAGGGGAACGTCCCATGTGTGTAGATCAGTTGCTATTCCCATTTGCAAGCAATAAGGGGCTGAAGAGGACAGCCATACCCCTCATCACCCAGGGCGACCTCGCCCAAATGGTAGACGAGCTCTGGGTAACATCCTTCCCTCTCTGGATCCCTCCCCCAGTACCTTCACTCACCTCGTTCGAACTCATTAGCTGGATTAAAGAAATCTGTGTTGAGATCACCAAATTGAAGTCAATTGGTCTGAAACTGGTGGAAAATAAGCCTGACAATCAGAATTTGCATAGTCAAAAAGGACGAAGATTGGATTATCAGCCAGAATTGCTGACAGTTTTGATTAGGCCAGAAGTGTGATT
Organism: Massospora cicadina; assembly: GCA_022478985.1. Taxonomy (NCBI): domain Eukaryota; kingdom Fungi; phylum Entomophthoromycota; class Entomophthoromycetes; order Entomophthorales; family Entomophthoraceae; genus Massospora; species Massospora cicadina. The sequence goes on along the minus strand of JAKSZP010005800.1, from coordinate 11,312 downwards.
GTCAAAATTAACCCCCTCTCAAAATCATAGAGGATGATCCCTGTCATGCAGCTCCCATCTGGAAAATCAGGAGTTGCAGCCAATACAGCATCTTTGACTAAAAGAATGGCCCAGTGACTGGGCACAGGCGGGTTGGGCATCCTGAACCTGTTCTCAACCAAATGGGACCGTCCCTACATGGGGTGGCCTTGGGGGATTCCAATTGCTTGTTGGGCCAGATACCCGCACCAACTGCCAGAAGCACAGTCAAGTCTTGGTTTGGGCGTTTGAGGTCGAACTGACAGTAACTAAGCCTGCTGCCAAATCCTTCAATGTCCTTTTCCATTGAGCTTATCCACCCCCATTCCCAAATATTTGCTGGTTAGGTTGAACTTGAGGTACCTGATCCTGGCTTTTTTCCTCATCAATTAACCACTATTTAATCAGTTGCATTGCACTAAGAAAATTCTTGGTCGATTTTCCTTTCTTTATTTTCCATTAAAAACCTTTCCCTAAATTTAGTTTTTTATGTTGAAAAATAAGCCGCCCTTTCCACCAGCACTCACACACCCCTCAGGGTTAATGGCCATATTTTTCTGGTATTTACTATGTGCCTGTATGGGATTCTGGCTCATCAGCAGTTATTGTGTGAAATCCTCTCTAGTTTCATATCCATCGTACCAGCAGCAGTGCCTTGGGCATTCTGATTTGCCGTTCAGGTGCTCTGGCACCTAGGCTGGCATGACAGTCTAATTCCAACTTGCTGTCCACCTGACATAATTGACCAACCATTATTCCTAACCATTTCCGCCTTTCTCATAGATATTGGCGTAGCAATGGTCCCTTCTTTTCAGCTGAACCAGGTTGTGAAGAAAATTTTCCCTGTCCATAATAGACTAGTTTCTCTCAAAATGTCCCATCCACACCCCATAGTTGCTGCAGCTATTGTGCCCATGTCAGTAGGCTCTAACAATTCGACTTACAACAAGCTTACTCTCCCTATGAACCTAGCAGTTTCCCTAGACTCCATTGACATCTATACAGTATCACTGGATTCATCCACAACTACTAATAAAGAGAACTTCACTCACTTATTATTACCAATGAATATTAGTGTTGGGTCCCACCACATCTCCTTTGAGGCTTTGGTGGATACTGGAGCTGTGGGAAATTTTATGAGTGTTGAACTAGCCAAACCATTGGAACTTGACCTGGATGCAGGTCCTTTGGTGATGGTTGCTTTGTCAGCCTCCCAAACCTCATACCTAGTTCGCCGTCCAGTTTCATTCTCAATACACCATTTCAGCTTCTATGATTGGTTCTTAACAATGCTGAACTTGGTATTCCCAGTTATTTTGGGATTTGGATGGTGGCGTCAGCAACCTGTTAACATTCATCTAGAGTTAAATATGTTGTCATTTGCTAATTTTAAAATAGAAGGAGAATTTCCTTTAGTTAATACTCTCAAAAAAACTCAACATTGTAGCTCCATTACTTCCCTCATTACCCTTCAGGCCTTCCATTTGATTTTCCCAAAGAATTAATGCGGTATCAGAGTATTTTTATTCCAATAAGGTAAACCGTCTTCCCCCTCACACCAAATTCAACTTGGGATTCCGTACAACAGTACAGTTGGTGAATATCAAGTGCCCATTGTATCCCCATACAGCGGAGGAGGAGATTGCGCTCAACACTTGGCTAGATCATATGCTTAAAAAAGGTTGTTGTTTAAGGAGACATCGCCAGTCGCATCCCTATCATCTTTTGCAAAATGCTGATGGATCCCTCCGTCCCTGTATGGATTATGGACACTGAAACAAAGTTACAGTTCACAATCCCTACCTCCTGCCCCTGGAGCAGACAACCAGCCAAGAAATTTCTAAATCTTGTGTGTTCTACAAATTGGATCTTGTCAATGCCTTCAACCAGATTTGGGTGATGGAAGGGCAAGAATGGTTAACAGCAATCCAGACAAAGCGAGGCATTTTCCAATTCCACGTAATGCCCTTTGGGCTGAAGAATGCACCAGCTACATTTCAATGAATGATTGACAGTGTACTGGGCGATCTCTGGTTCACTTGCACGGTAGCATATATTGATGACATTCTGGTTCAAACCCTGACTCCCAAACAACATGCTATTGACTTGGAAGCAGTCATTGCCGCTTGCACAAGGTGGACTTGTTTACCAAGCCTTCCAAATGCAGGTTCTATAAAGAGGAAGTTACATTTCTTGGGAACCTCATCCTTAAGGATGGCTACGCAATTCCTTCCAATAAGTTGGACGCTATCCGTGAATGGCCTAATCTGACAACCCAGAAACAATTACAGAGTTTCTTGGGAAACATCTTTTTTCTAAAAAATTTCCCCAGCCCTTTCCCAGTTGGCTGCCTCGCTCCACTCCCTCACATGCAAGAACATACCATTTTGTTGGACGCCCAAATGCCAGCAGGCGTTTGAGTTGATCAAAGAAGTGTTTTTGTCCCCTCCCATCCTGAAACACATGGATCCTGCCAAGCTATATATCATTGCATGTGATGCCTCCTCGGTGGCAGTGGGGGCAGTTGTCATGGAAATGGCAAAAGAAGTTTAGACTGGCCTTCCAGTCAGGGTGCGTAAGCGTCCAGAAAGCAAGCCAGAATGCCAGAGGCATTGCTGACCATACAACTTGATATGGAGCTGAAAAATAGGATACCACAAAATGGTGGTGGAATGTCAGGGTTAGGAGTATCCCAACAGCAAACCACACCAAATAGATTTTGGACCCAGGGGTTCTGCTAACATGGGTGGAAGCTACTGGGATAGTTACTGCGAGATTATTGGTTGTTAAGACCATTTTGTTGGTGGTAAAAGAGAGGGAATCTTCTCTTGTAGTTGGCGAACATAGGGCCATAAAATCCCTGTATATTGCTGCCAAAAGGTCATGAGAACCAGGTTGTAGACCCAAAAATTTTGGACTTGTCAAGCTCAATTGGTGATAGAGGGAATCATAGTAACCAAGAGAATTGGTAAGACCCACCCAGAGTGCGGAGCGGCAGACCACCAGGCAAACACCATATGGAATGTGGTTGAAAGGAGGGAGATAAAAATTTGGGTTTTTAAATAAAATTTTTATTTGGGAAATAAAGTAAGAAAAATTGACCAACAATCTTCTCAGTGCCTTGCAACTGGTTAAATAGTGGTTAATTGGTGAAAACATGGTCAGGATCCACAAATTCAGCCTAACTGGCAAATTGGATGGTAGAGGGGTGGTTTATTCTTTGGGACCATCATCACAAAATTTGGTGGTGGGCTGAGTCTCTGTCAGTTCAACCTCAAACATCTGGACCAGGGGTCAATTATGTTTCTGATGGTTAGCACAATGGTGTTTGGCCTGACGAGCGACGGGAATCTCCCAAGGCCATCCAATATAGGGATGGGACCATTTGGTTAGGAACAGGTTTGGGATGGCCAACCCACCCATGCTTGGTCGATTAACCATTTGTTCAGTCAATAGAGGCCCATCAGGCGCAACACCTGAATTACTATTGGAGGGTTTCAAACTCTCAGCGATGGCACTCGATATTTGTTCTGCTGATTTTGGGGTCAAATCGGAACCATTGGGCGATCCAGCCAATGTTTCATTCTTCATGCTTTTACAACCATTCGAATTTCAGCTATCAGCCCAATTACCACCCAAATTGAGTCTGACTGATTTCAGTTTGATAATCTTGGCACAGATTTCACTGATTCCCCACAACAGTTCTGCCAAGGTGAATGAGGAAATTGGGGGTGGGATCCAAAGTGGACGAGCTGTCACCCATCACTTGTCAACTACGTGGGCAAGATCGCCTTGGGTGATGAGGGGTACTGCCATCCTCTTTGGTGTTTTCTTACTTGGGAATGGAAAGATAGCTCGATTGAGAGCCAAATGACACTCCTGAGACTTACAGCAGTGCTGCTCCAAGAGCACAAGGGCTTGGAACATTTAGTCGCCTACTTTTCCCAAAAAATTACTTCTACAGAGCAATCCTGGGCCATCTACAATAAGGAGTTGGCAGCTGTAGCATGGGAATCGACTCATTGGCGGTACCTGTTACAGGTGCCCAGCATGAGTTAACTGTTTGCACGGATCACCAAGCTCTCTTGTATTTCTGTAAACCCCAAAAATTGGCGCATCAGCAAGCTTGTAACTATTGGGACTTGTTCAGTTTCAATTTTAAATACAAATTCATAAAAGGTGCACTTAACATACTTCCCAATTTTTTAGCTGTAACCCCACCCACTATCCCCTGGAAACAGAGGAGGTGGATCTCGTTACTGTGATTCCCATTGCTAAAATTTTGTTGGTTGTTCCCCCCATCATCTCTTCCACCACCTTGCTCCCAATGCACTGCTTGTTGCTCAGGTCTTAGCTGGTCAAATGACTTGCCCCAAAAGGGTTGAGTTATTTGAGCAATTGTCCTTTGAAAATCATAAACACTCTCTGTACTCCTTGGCGGAGGGTCTCATTTATTTTAGGTCGCAAACTTGGGTTCCCCCTCTCTTCAGAGCTGAGGTATTTTGAGCGCATCATGACCCTCCCACAATCGGCCATCTGGGCAACAAAAATGCTCAAATTGATAAAGCGAACCTATAACTGAGTGGGATTAACTAAGGAAGTTCTGGCTTGGATTGCCGATTGCATTACCTGTGATCAGGTAAATTGGACCGCTCAGGAAGGAAGGGTCTCCTACACCCAATACAACAGGTGGAGGGTCCATGGACATTGATGTCCGTGGATTTTATTGTCAAACTCCCCTATTTTAAGGGGTTTATGGCAGTGATGGTGGTGGGTGATTGCTTCACCAAATATTCCCTATTTATTCCCTGTACCTCAGTGATCACATCCAAAGAGACCACTCAGCTCTTTGTACGCCATGTGTTCTCGATGTTTGGTCTCTCAAAGGAGATCATTAGTGACCATGGGCCCCAATTTAAAGCACGGTTTTGGAATGAGCTTAGACATCTTAAAAATCACCCCTTGTCATTCCACCACATACCATACCCAGTCTGACAGACAAACTGAGCGGGTTGACCAAATTTTGGAACAGTATTTGCATTGTTACGCTTTGGCCACCCAGGATACTTGGGTTAATGACCTCCCTCTCACTCAATTTGCCTATAACAATGGTACTCACACTTCTACGGGGTTTCTCCCTATGAAGCAACGTTAGGTTATAATCCCTCTTTTTTGGTAAGTCCCTGTATACATCCAGAGGTTCCTGCTGCCACGTATCATGTTGAGCATATCCAGTCTACCCAGTCCTTAGTGCAGGAGCACCTCATAAAGGCTATCGATAATTATAAATGGTTTGCAGATTAAAACAGCTTCCTGGACACGATATCATGGTGGGCTCTCACGTTAGTTAGATACTCATCATCTGTGGATGCTGGTACCATCCCAGAAGTTTGCAAGCAAGCGTTCAGGTCCCCACCTGGTGGAGGAAGACTTGGGAAATGGTGTTTTTCAGTTAAAATTGCCAGCTCATTGGAAACAGTACCCCATCTTCCATGTGTCTCTACTGTCTCCATTCAAGGGGATCATCCCCGTTGAACCCAAAACAACTGTGATAGAGGATGAAGAAGAAGCTGAGGTAGGAAACATCTTAGCGTCCCGCAAATCCCAGGAGTCAGTTCAGTATCTCATTGCGTGGAATGGGTATCCAGCCTATGAGAACAGTTGGGTTAAGGCTCACAATTGCACTAATTGCATGGTACTGGTTGAGGCGTTCCATGAGTCTCACCCTGACGCTCCCCATCCCCTCAAAAAGTTGCAATGGTAATGGCGATCAAACTGCCCAAGGCTCATAAAAATGTGGCCCTTTGTGCAGTTTCCCACGGTGGTGCCCTTCCATTGGAAAAAGGAAGGGTAATGTAAGTCCAGGGGAATGTCCCTTGTGCGTAGATTGGTTGCTCTTCCCATTTTGCAAAGAAAAGGGGCTGAAGAGGGCGGCTGTACCCCTCATCACCCAGGTCAACCTCGCCCATGTGGTAGATGAGCGCTGAATAACAGCCTTCCCTCTTCAGATCCCTCCCCTGGTACCTTCACTCACCTTGTTCAAACTCATTAGCCGGATTAAGGAAATCAGTGTTAAGATTGCTGAATTGAAGTCAATCAGTCCAAAACTGAAGGAAAATAAGCCTGATGATCAGAATTTGCATAGGCAAAAAGGGATGAAGATTGGATTATTGGCTGGAATCACTGACGGTTTTGATTTGGCCAGCAGTGCAATTGTCAAAAATAACCCCCTCTCAAAATCATGGAGATGATCCCCATCATGCAGCTCCCATCTGGAATATGAGAGTTGCAGCTGATGCAGCACCTTTGATTGAACAAACAGCCCAGTGACTGGGCACAGGCGGGTTGGGCATCCTGAACCCGTTCTCAACCAAATGGGACCGCCCCTACATGGGGTGGCCTTGGGGGATTCCAATTGCTTGTTGGGCCAGATACCCGCACCAACTACCGGAAATGCAGTCAAGTCTCAGTTTGGGCATTTGAGATTGAACCAACAGCGACTCAGCCTGCTGCCAAATCCTTCAATGTTGGTTCCCATTGAGCTTATCCACCCCCATTCCCAAATATTTGCTGGTTAGGTTGAACTTGAGGTACCTGATCCTGGCTTTTTTCCTCATCAATTAACCACTATTTAATCAGTTGCATGGCACTGAGAAAATTCTTGGTCGATTTTTCTTTCTTTATTTTCTATTAAAAACCTTTCCCTAATTTACTTTTTTATGTTGAAAAATCTACCACCCTTTCCACTGGCACTCATGCACCCCTTGGGGTTAACGTCTGTATTTCTCTGGTATTTTATTATGTGCCTGTACGGGATTCTGGCTCATCAGCAGTTATTGGGTGAAATCCCCTCTAGTTTCATATACGTTATACCAGCAGCAGTGCCTTGGGCATTCTGGTTTGCCTTTTGGGTTCTCTGGCACCTAGGCTGGTAGGCCAGTCTAATTCTAACTTGCTGTCCGCCTGACAGGTTTAATTGGTTAAGTACCTCCACTTCACCTGGAACTCTTAGAACATAATGACCCACATCTTCACTACCCCCTTCCGATTTGTCATCAGAGGGGTTATCAATGTATGTTAGGGAGCCCACAGGGGGTGATGTATGTTCAGGGATTCCCTTATGGCAGGATAGGTCCTGGGGTTGTTCCTCCACCTCATTAACTTTTGGGGGAGGCATTAAAAATTGTCACAGCTTGATTTTCGACTTTCAAAGTATGGGGTTTGCGCTGCCTCATGGAGGCAGGGTTCAGACTAGAATTAGCTGGGTGAGAGGTTGAGGAAGGTAGCATTGTGGAAGTGGATGCTTTAACTATGCCAGCTTTGGGTTGACAAGTGGCAGTAAGCCTTTTGTGAAATGAGCAGTTTAGATTTTGTGACCTGGTCATTTAACCCATAGTTAGTGGGGGCGATTGACACCTGAGAAAGAGATTTTGGCTGAAGAGCAGGCTTTGGAACCACTTGGGAAGGCCGCTTTGACAAAAAAGATGGGCAAGGCAAAGGGACTACTGCTTTCACCAACTGAGCTTATTAAGAAGAAGATGAAGGAGTGAAATGGCCCATCACAGCCATTATATTTGGGCTATCATCACATAATGGAGGAGCATCTCATCCCTGCAGCTCTGCGGAAACAGAGTTCCAGAGGGAGATAGCCATTGAAGTGGCTGGAGGGGTTGAAGTAGATTCTCTCCTTATAGCTTTTTGCATTTGTTTAAGTTCATGAAAATCAGTCACTGCCAGCAGAGCCTCTTAAATATCCTCTACTGTTCATAAGGTGCGCTTGACTGCTGAGATATGCATTGCTAAATGGGGATGAGACGCCAAGCCAGACATTATTGCAGCAATGGCATTATCTAGAGGTAGTAGTTTGGCAAGAAACAGAGGTTGAGCTTTACTATAAAAGTGCTCAACAAAGGATGGGTTTGATTCTCCCTCTTGCAGGCTAAGGCACATAAAGGCCTGTTTTTGCCTTTGTAAACTCTGTAGGAATCCAAATTCATTAATAAGCGCTTGTTTTACCTCCGCCCAGGTGCTAAGTGTGGCCATAGTGAGAACCATTATCTCATGAGCCATATAACTCAAGCAGGGAAGGATATTTGAGTTTTTGCTGGTCAGTTGCTCCTTCTATCGCAGATTTATAAACATAAAGGAAAAAGCAATACTGCCCTCACTAGGTGTGAACTTGTCTCTGAACGAAGGTTTGAGATTAATAGGAGGGATCATAAAGGCCTTGTGAAGAATGCTGCTCAAGCCTTTTGAGTTGAGACAAAGCACTGGCTAGTTGTTTCTCTAAAGCAACTAGTTTGGTTCTGGGATAGTTGTCATTTTTAAACAAGTTTTGGTGATATACAGGGTCCCCTGTAGTAAGCACCGCTTTTTGGATTTTAGGATTTTATTAAGCTCGCTGGTGTTTTTAGTCCTAAAGTCCAACAAATAGGAGATTAAAACCAGTGATATAAAAAATAAATAAACACTAAAAACTAAAATGTTGTATCTTTTATACTTTTTATTAGTTGCCGCGGTGGGTAAGAAATGAAACATCTAAATAAGGTGACAGTAGTATCTAAATTTTTGAGGCTTTAAGTTCATATTGTTTAATAAAATCTATATTAGGTAATATGAGCTGTCAACCTACCAGATTTCTTAAACTTGCTTCATTTGGATGGAACAGCTAATTGAGGGTTGGGAGCAGGAAGGAATTAGTTCATTAGGTAAAGACTTTATATATTTGACCCAATTGATGGGCTGGAAAATTTTTACACTAGATTGGACCCCCTCTGACCCTATAAAAGGGGCTGGTTTCTGAAGTGTAGGCTGTACTAAAATAGAAGAGGCACTGTCTCTCTGAGTTTAATTCCAGTACAGGAACTTTGGGTAGGGGACAATTATGACTGTGTTGGCGTTGCGCACCAATGTCCTAAACTGAGATAGCGGATAGCAAAGGCGGTCCATGGAGTTCCTGGCCTATCATATGCTGCACATGGAGGTTTTCCGGATTTTATCCTCCTTTACCATTCATTTGATTTCCCATAATTGGTGCAGTATCATCCCCAGGTCAGCCCACCTCTAATAAAATATAATAAAAATAGAAGAGGCCTAGAGAGGAGCCTTCAATGAACTCCCCAAATTTGGCTAACAATTTGGAGCAATCCAACCACCCAAACTCATTTTGTTTGCCCAATTATTAGTAGAACTGGTACCCCGATTTGAGGGGCTCTACCAGAAATTGACCAGGGTCTTTTGGCCAATTTTTTCATCATTTATCTCTGAACCACTCTTTTTAATACATCAGACTTGTAGTTGTACAACAATACTTGCATCCTCAAACTAAAATAAATAAATTTAATTTAGCTCAAAAGCTATCTTTACAGTCTATAAATATAAGCTTACCAAAATTAATGGTTGGTCCATTTTCAGTTGGCCAATCACACCTTGTTTTTTGTTATAATTGCTGGAGAAAGTGTAAGCTACCTAAGTCAACTTCATCCAAGCAAACACAATGATTTGAGTGTACATTTATAAATTTAACTTAAAGTGAGTGTAGAAGCTACAGATGAAAACTAATACATAGCTTCCATGACCCAGAGTTGTATATGTTTGCTCTGCACTATGCAGCACATTTTTATATACCCTAGAAAAGAGTGATTTGTGATAGCTCCCAATAAAGTAAAGTACAATGATCCTGTAGCTATGGGAGGATAACTGCTAAAAGTAGATGGAGTGCTTTAATATTGCTGAGCATGGTTTTGTGAGTAATTTTGGGATTTTGATACTTATTGGGATTCAATGTTAGAACCTACAAATTTAATATTCAGGCAATGGTATAGAAATTAGTAAAGTAAGCGGTTGTTTCTTTATTAGGTAAAGTCCAGATCAAATTAGTTTATAGTCTATGTTCTGCTACTATAAAGTTATCATAGGAGAGGATACCCCAGTGGTAGAGTATGACTCTCTGCCACTGCCTCCCTGAGTTTGATCCTGGTAGTGAACTTTGGGTAGGGGACAATTATGACTGTGTTGGCGTTGCGCACCAATGCCCCAAACCAAGGTAGCAAATAGCAAATGCGGTCCATGGAGTTCCTGGCCTATCATACATCGTGCATGGAGGTTTTCCAGATTTTATCCTCCTTTCTCATTTTCTTCACTTCCCCTTATTGGTGTGGTATTATCCCAGGTTGGCCCATCTCAAATAAAATTTGATATAAAGTTATCAGAGTTGATATGCTTAATAAGAAATTATAATTTTATTTGAGGTGGGCTGACTTTGGACAAATACCACACCTTTAGAGGGGTAGGGAGTAGGGAGCAAAAATATTGGAGTGGAGGACAAAACCCAAGTGCTGGGGGTAAAACCTTCTGCACATGTTCTGATAGGCTGGGATTACATGATCTAACTTCATTAATTTTCTTGGTCAGGCTGAGGCATGGTGTGCAAATCCACATGTATTGCTATCCTCTTAGCACAGAAATACATTTATGCCATGATGGGATTCAAACCTGTGTCATGAGTGGCAATAATGGAATTCCCATCCCACTATGCCAGCACCCCCTCTAATAAACAATTATAGCCCCATCCACTTTATTAACTGAATTTGAAAAAGAAGGAGGTTCTCAATTTGACCTGTATATATATTTTTCGTTTTTTATATGTTTGTCTGTACATAATAAATCACTACAAGACCAATTGGATGCCTAAATTCTTCAAAAAGAGGATGCTCCAACTTAGGTCCCATTTTTTTGTAAGTATCAGTCCAGTATCTGGCCATTAATTTAGTAAATATATAGAAATTGACTCAGAAGTGATGGATTTCAATTGTGAGACCAGTTCATTGCTGAATAAACTTTACCCCAGCATTGGTAAAGAGATATCTTTGAAGCAACCTTTATCATATGTTCTATGGCTGAGGATATATTCAAAATCCAGGCAAGTATGAGATCATAGCCAGATGAGCCTTTATCATTATAGTCAGCTATTTTTTGCATAATTTGACCAATAAAATCAGCTAAATTTGATAAACTGAATTATTTTAGATGGCAAACATTAAATTTAACATAGATTGATAAATAAATTTTTATTCAAGGTGGGCTGAACTGAGGATGATACTGCACCAGTTGGGGAAATCAAATGAATGGGAAAGGAGGATAAAATCCAAAAAAAACCTCCATGCGCGGTGTATGATAGGCCAGGAACTCCATGGACCGCCTTTGCTATTTGCTATCTCAGTTTGGGGGCATTGGTGTGCAACGCCAACATAGTCATAGTCATCCCCTACCCAAAGTTCCTCTACTGAATCAAA